>JASANE010030086.1:0-24666 GCA_030248225.1 Trileptium ribeirensis | reverse complement strand
TATGTTGTACTTCGTTCAGTTACGTATTGCTCACACAAGCATATTCAGGGCGTACTAATATGTAGCTTTTATCGATGCATCACATCGTTATAATTTACGCTAGCCAATAAGCTGTCCGACTTTACCACTTTGGCTCTCACATAGCACATGTGAAACCAAAGGGTTCAAACTATAAGCATGTACTATTTGTGCAACCTGGTCTGTTTTGTTTATTGGCCTTCATGAGTTAGATGACTCAGAATATCTAATCAAATATTTTGCGTTTAAATTCGAAATTTTGTATAAAACCAATAGGATAAAATTTTCTCGTCCTTCGAAAATATTGTAATAGGGGAAAACGTGTCTAAGCTCGACGCTTTTACCTTGTCATATGTATAGCACTTAAACCATTTTGTATAAGCTAGACACTTATTGCCTACAATGTCGATACTTTGTTTGCAAGCTTTACACACTTCACATCATTTGGACGAAGAAATACAATATCAAATTAAAAGCGCGCTATCTTGCTGCGGCCAACGTGTACCCAAAGGTCACTAAATAAATAAGCCGCAAAGAGGGCCTTGACGCGAAAGCGAAGGTAAAATGTTTTGCTATATACACGGACATCCTAGGTTGGCAGCGCTTTCTCCCTTCACGTGCCATTTACATTGCAAACACGACGACCCGGTATCATGTCTGACTGCAAAACCTAACTGAAACAAGCCAATATTGACATGTTATATAACGCACCTATAGCCTCACAGCTCGTGACATAAATGAGCAAAAAGCGGGTCAACGTCTAGGAATATCGATTTGGCTTGGGTATTGTCTTTTTGTTTTAATAATGTGAGCTTATCAACCCAATGGTAGCAGCAAAGCATCCAGTTTATTAGCCTTAGTTGTCGTAAAATTAAAGTGTCGACCTTAGAAACATAAAGTGTCGACCTTAAGCGAGTGATCAAGTAAATAGACGGCTTTGTGCAAATCTATGTTCCCCGGCCCCTATGTTCCGCGGCCCGTTTGTTCTCCCCCTTTGTCGAGGTACCTTATTCACAGCCAACACACTGAGATACAGCGGAACAATATGAATTTAAATCTCTGTCACCAGTTTCATACTGTTCCTTCAGTCATACCAGTTTCGTTTCAAACTGCCATTTCTTAAACAGTCTTTCGTCAGAGGCATGCGCATGTTGCTCATAAAATAATACTCGGAGTACGTTGGGGTTAAATTTTCAAGATCAACGAGATTTGTGCAGACGCGTGATCTACATTGTATTCACGAACAACGCCAATGAATTTGATCATTCGTGATTCGTTGTTTATGATACCGGTAACCATTAACAACAAGAATCTTCCCACCCTAGATCGCCCGGTATGTCGCAAATATCCATCCAACCTTATAAAATTTGGAATCACTTGCCCCCTTATGTCTATAATGAAGTTATGAAACACAAGAAAGAAACAATAAATACTTGCAGGGGCCAGGGAACATAAACATGTACTGCTTGTAATAATATAATGGTCGGAGCCTTTTTGGGGAACATGGTGTCCGGGAAACATAAGAGCCTTTTTTGGGGAATATAGGGTTTTTTGGGGAACATGGTGTCCGGTTAATATAGGGGCCGGGGAACATAGATGTTTGAATTGTTAAAAAAGGCGGGAATATTAGCGAAGTGAAATTTCAAATTTTTTACGCTAATCGATTGTATTCAACAAACCATGTCGTTTAAACCTTTACATAGGAAGTACATGGAGAACGCTTTCACTGTATGAACTCCTTAAAACGGAAAAAACCAGGCAGCTTCCCAAAGGAAGCTATAAATAAATAAAATAATTAAATAAATATAAATCACGCTAGCTAGAATCTGGTCGTGTTCATGACACCATACATAAATGCTGATGGTGTCCGAAACACCATATATATTTGCTAAGCTTGCAGTGGTGATGTTCTGTACACTATATCGTTAATATGGTTACACAGATTGTACGTGGGATGGACCCAAAACTTCCACGTCTTGGGAAACTTATAACGTCAACTGCTAAGTAATGTTCTATAATCATCCATCTATTCAAAGAAAAATTGCTGAATTTGTTTTTAATGATTGCAATGCTCAATTTAAAGAACATTTTAAATAAATTATTTTGCCTTTTATACAATTCAAATTCTGATAAAAACAGTGAAACAAGGAAACGATTTTCAACCACTAAATGTTGCAGCCACAAACATAATTCTGCATTCTGCACCCCTATTGAGAAAAATTTATAAATTAGTTATTAAGTCGATTGCACAGCTTCATTTGAGAAAATACCTGTCGAAAACTCTTTACGAGCTAGTGACGTTTTTATTGTATACTTCGATAAATCATATATAATATTGGTTCAAATTTCCGATTTCTAAGCGAGCCAAGCGCATATATGGAATTTATATTTCCCAGATTCAAAAAGTAACCGATCAAGTATTGGCTTCCGTTGTCTACAACAGGATGGCGATATGATTGATCTGAACATTAATTTTGCAAGATCCGGAAAAGTTGAGCGTATCGAAGGCGGAAGTATAAATTTTTGCATGCATAGCTAATTTTCAAAAAAGCTATTTTAAAAAATAAACATTAGCTGGGTAAATTACCAAAGGACCTACATGTAATCAAGCGGAATTATATATACTGTTGATAAGAAATTACTTACTTTCGAACTGACATTGAGCGAATTATGACGTCTGTGTCCGAATATTGTAAAATTTGCATGAATGAATTTGTAGCAATTGTAACAAATCATAAGTTAGAGCTCAAGGACGGAAAAAGATAAAAAAAATTACAAATATAATATGTTCCGGTAGGAAATGAAGGTGTCACAGAATTGTTATTGTGAAAACCCGGCAGTTTTTATCAAGCAACCATTTGAAAGAAACTAAAATCTCTAATACATAGTTATAAGATATTTTATTCTTTTGAAAACGATTCCTTGTTTGACATTAAATTCCCTAATATATAGCTGTAAGAAACTTTTGCCTTTTACAGATCGATAATCAGATAATCGATAAAGACAAGAATATCTAACAGCTATCGTTTAGAGAGTAAAATCTCTTGCACAAAATGTGATGTCCAACAGTTCAAATCACCTATGAAAGTGCATAGTTTCGAACAGAAAATAAAGTGGGTGGCAGCCAAGTTTTGACAAATGGTGAACTCGTAAACGAAACTTGAATATATATCACCAGAAGGTTAAGATGCTGAAAGGCGAGAATCGCTCGCGATAAGACGCGCTAAAAAGATTACCTAACCTTGAACGCTTGAGTACATAGCCTAATCCCTTTGGTAACTGGTAAATAGGAAATATATAGGCGATTTTTAATCTGCTTATGTGAATGCGTATGTTACTGAGCATTGTTTTTTCTATATTCAAAAAATTATGTAGTACAAATTGTTTTATAGTATCTGATGTGTACTGTGTATACTTATATAACGACTAAAGTGTCCTTTTTTATCTCGACCGGACTATTAACAACTCTTAAAACTTGAAACCTACTCGTAAAAGGTAGTATTTATAATTTTCTCAAATGTCTGACTTTCGCGAAAACTTTTACAGAGAAAGGTATTTATCAAAATTCAAGCAAAAATGTCAGGTCAATGACAATAAAATCCCCGTCTAGCGTGATAATTCAGATACCAAAAGAGTCTTTGTACATGAGATCAATTACTACAACGATATGGAACTAAGTATCCAAGTGATGGTAGTTTCATTGAATTGGCTTAGAAAACGGCAGTGTAAGGCATGCGAAACTAAGTTTAAGTGTACCTTTACGTCATGAAATTCTTTAAGCTACCTAAGCAAATGACTAGATGGGTCTGTAAGCACGTGACCATGCCGACTGCAATCTGTCGAATTTTTGATTTCATTCCAGTTTGTATACAGGTTCACCTGTTAGGTTAGGATCGGACAATAATAAAATTGGTTAGCCTTTGAACACCTTATCAATTTTTAAGTCTTCTTATTAGTTCTAACATATTGAAAAGAATGATTGGATAGCTAACTCAGACTATTGACAACTATAATAGTCTTCATTGGTGTTCGAATATTTTGAAGCCAGTTCGATGTTGCTTGCAGGTTTGAGCACTGATCGTCTCGCTAAGCTTCAATTTGATTGAGTTCAGTTGCGCCCCACGAGTGTAATAAAAAACTACGGATATTTTGAGCTGTTCTAAAATGCTAGAAATTGAATAGAAACTTTTCTTCTTCTAACTAGGCTTAAGGGTCGTATAGGAGCTGGTTTATGTCGGAACTGCCGGTCAACCGCATTGAGGATGACCGGCATCATGGCCGAAGCCTATTTACAGCTATGCGTTCGTAACGAATTCCCCTTGTGTATGACATTTGTTTAACCTCTCTTGACCGTCGAGGTTGCAACTTCCGTGTGACATCGTTTACGAAAAGTCATCGATGCATCAAGGGTAGTTTGCACCATCGTACAGTTGCGACAGAAGGTGTAGATTTCTATGAATATAAATCATAGTTGTCCAAGGACACCCAGTTTAAAAGGGTAGATGCGCTTGGCGCAGGAAATGGTCGGTCATGGCGGAACCAATAAATTTACACTAGGTCAGCAAATTTCCTCATGGTTTTCCCCATTCACCTAAATTTTAGCGAAAAGATTTCGAAATTTTGCACCAATCGCTAAATTTTACCACGAGCCTTGAGCGAGGACCGTAGAGGTTGGAGGTGACTAGGGCTTGCGGGGTTCCAACTTTTACGGGAGTAATCGGACCTCTGTTTCTGTACCACGCCCCTGATATAACCTTACATGCAGGTAGACGCCGTAGACCAGGATATAGCCGGGTCTTCGACGAAGGGGAGGTGGGGGTTCATCGCCTTTGACACTGCCCGTGGGTGTGGTCCCTATGGCGCTTCCCTGGGCGAGTCTGGCAACCTGTTAGAGGCAATGGGCGCTTCGCGCCGGCGGGGGAATGCGTAGTATGCCTCATTGGGAGATTCCCTCCCTACCCTACTCTGAATATTTTTGTATATAACTTACTGCTATGAGATGGTCCAATGAAAAACAACGAATTTTTTTTTGTAATTGGTTCATGAATATCCGGAAAACCAAGTGTCATATCCTTCATAAAAGATCCATTAGCAGATCGTATGTATAATTAAACCAAAGAATCATCTTAACATTAAAAACTTATTTCATAGACAACATCAGTTTCAAAATTTCCTCAAGCTTGTATCCAGTTTTACATGCTCCCATTAAGCATGGTTTTACAGAAATCTTAGCGGTCATGAATAGTAAAAGATCTTCAGAAATAATAAAAATTAAAAATGTATCATCAACAATGATCTACAATCGCTTCCGAAAATACTTTTTGAGATCAATACTTAGGCATTATCACGAGCGTTCCTATATGTAAATATAATGGTAATGCACTATTAAAATACTTATCTTTGAATTATTTTATTCATCATAGTAGCAAACATCCGCGTAACCACAAATGCAGTCTTGTAAATTTTCGAGACTTTTGCCGCACAACACTTCCTGCGGCAAACTAACTCTAGTATACCCTGTCGTACTCAGTTGTTTTTGTAAAAGCTCTCTATTATAACAAAAATTCCACTGCGCAATCTAATCCGATTTCACGTCAGATTTGAATTTTTACGAACAACAAAAAACGGTATCCCGCTGTCAGATGCATTAAAACATTTTGAAAAGCATTAATTGCTTAAGTATTTTAGGATAGAATAGGTATTACGAATGACCGTGTCGATATTTATATGGAAATATCACTGACGGCTACTGTCTTCCCAAACGACCATTGACATAGCGCAACAACTTTCACTATATGATGCATTAACAGACATCTCACAAATGTTAATGTTAACCGTAGAGGCACATTTAATTGTTGTGATATCATAATAGCCATATGGTTTCGTCTAGACCAATTCGACCATAGTGTGCATTTTTGAAGTTAAGTAACCTTATACTGTTTACCAACAATATAATCACCACTAAAATAGCTGTTATACTGTGCAGATTTGCTTAAGATATAGACCAATTCGACCCTAGCATCATTTAAAGTTAAATCTGATTCTTCATTTTCCATTTCATATCAACGTCGATTTTAATTAGGTAAGTTCGTATAAGGTGAATCAACTGAAACAAGCGTTGAATTGTTCACGAACAGTTTTGCGCCGAAAACGCAGTCGATTAAATGGCAAACAAAACAGTTTATTCCAATAGAACTGCTGTTCCAACTGATCCACTGATTGACTAATAATCGGCTGGTTGTTTAGTAAAAGCCCAACTCAACATTACCTTTTTTACTATTTTCTCATAGTTTTATAACCGAAATGTGGGTAATTCGAAAGACCACGAGTGGTTGTTACAACCAGCTGTGACACCAACAGAAACACTCAAAATCAAGATATGTCTACACATTTCAAACAATTGTATATTTTTCAAAAGCCGAACTTGAAAATATTTATCCCACTCATTTTGACACTCCTGGATTATACAACAATAGGTGAAACTTATTTTCTCTGCACATACGTTATGCAGAAAATATTTATTATTTTGTCTTTTCAAACTATTTTTATGAGAAAAACGTATTATTTTTGTAATACGATTGGTTTTGTTTTGTTGATAATGTTAAAATCCGTATATAAACAATTGTGCCGACAAAGATCTCCGGTTTCAGAATCGTTCGACTGACTTTAGGTTCAGTTTGTAAAGTCCATTGGTTGCTAAAGTTATATACTATAATACGTGTAGTTGCAACTTGATTTCGGTATTTTCCACCGCATAACATATTTTTTCACTTGTTTAGAAAAGTCTACCGACAGAAGCGAATAACCGATTACTATACTGTTTCCAGTCATCGACCATAACACTATACAGCTTTGTTAGACTGCTTCAGCGTGCGAATATTACTCTTAGTGGCAATAAGCCTTCTGCCAATATATTGTAAAAAATATACCTTGTAAAATTAAATATAGACTATCACTAACAAACATTAAAAGTTTGTAATATATAAGTATGCAATTCGGCTTATCTTCAAAACTGAATACTGATTTTCATATACCATCAGTAATTGAAGTGAACAATTCAACGCTGTTTTCAGTTGATTCACCTTATACGAACAACCGGTCCTAAATTAAAATTGACGTCGATACTAAATGTAGAAAATGAAGAATCAGATTTAACTTTAAAATGCAAGCTAGGGTCGAATTGGTCTATATCTTAAGCAAATCTGCACAGTATAACAGCTATTTTAGTGGTGATTATATTGTTGGTAAACAGTATAAGGTTACTTAACTTTAAAATGCACACTATGGTCGAATTGGTCTATACTGAACCATATGCCATTATGATATCACAACAATTAAATGTGCCTCTACGGTTAACATTAACATTTGTGAGATGTCTGTTACTATTATGTAGTGAAAGTTGTTGCGCTATGTCAATGGTCGTTTGGGAAGACAGTAGCCGTCAGTGATATTTCCATATAAATATCGACACGGTCATTCGTAATACCTATTCTATCCTAAAATACTTAAGCATATTAAAAACGCGCTTTTCAAAATGTTTTAATGCATCTGACAGGCGGGGATACTGTTTTTGTTGTTTTTTTTGTAAAAATTCGGAATCTGAAAATGTGAAATCGGATTAGATTGCGCAGTGGAATTTTTGTTATAATAGAGAGCTTTTACAAAAACAACTGAGTACGACAGGGTATACTAGAGTTAGTTTGCCCGCAGGAAGTGTTGTGCGGCAAAAGTCTCGAAAATTTACAAGACTGCATTTGTGGTTACGCGGATGTTTGCTACCATGATGAATAAAATAATTCAAAGATAAGTATTTTAATAGTGCATTACCATTATATTTACATATAGGAACGCTCGTGATAATGCCTAAGTATTGATCTCAAAAAAGTATTTTCGGAAGCGATTGTAGATCATTGTTGATGATACATTTTTAATTTTTATTATTTCTGAAGCTCTTCTACTATTCATGACCGCTAAGATTTCTGTAAAACCATGCTTAATGGTAGCATGTCAAACTGGATACAAGCTTGAGGAAATTTTGATCTGGATGTTGTCTACGCAGTAAGTTTTTAATGTTAAGATGATTCTTTGGTTTAATTATACATACGATCTGCTAATGGATCTTTTATGAACAAAATTATATCTTGGTTTTCCGGATATTCATGAACCAATGACAAAGAAAAATTCGTTGTTTTTCATTGGACCATCTCATAGCAGTAAGTTATATACAAACATACTCAGAGAGGTAGGGAGGGAATCTCCCAATGAGGCATACTACCCCATCCCGCCGGCGCGAAGCGCCCATTGCCTCTAACAGGTTGCCAGACTCGCCCAGGAAGCGCCATAGGGACCACACCCACGGGCAGTGTCGAAGGCGATGAACCCCCACCTCCCCTTCGTCGAAGACCCGGCTATATCCTGGTCTACGGTGTCTACCTGCATGTAAGGTTATATCATAGGCGTGAATAGAAACAGAGGTCCGATTACTCCCGTAAAAGTTGGAACCCCGCAAGCCCTAGTCACCTCCAACCTCTACGGTCCTCGCTCAAGGCTCGTGGTAAAATTTAGCGTTTGGTGCAAAATTTCAAAATCTTTTCGCTAAAATTTAGGTGAATGGGGAAAACCATGAGGAAATTTGCTGACCTAGTGTAAATTTATTGGTTCCGCCATGACCGACCATTTCCTCCGCCAAGCGCATCTACCCTTTTAAACTGAGTGTCCTTGGACAACTATGAATTATATTCATAGAAATCTACACCTTCTGTCGCAACTGTACGATGGTGCAAACTACCCTTGATGCATCGATGACTTTTCGTAAACGATGTCACACGGAAGTTGCAACCTCGACGGTCAAGAGAGGTTAAACAAATGTCATACACAAGGGATCGGTTACCATAATATAGCTGTAAGTAGGCTTCGCCATGATGCCGGTCACCCTCATGGTTTACTGTAGTTCACACTTAAATCGTTTATACGACCCTTAAGCCTAGTTATAAGTAGTAAAGTTTCTATTCAATTTCTAGCATTTTAGGACAGCTTAAATATCCGTAGTTTTTTATTACATTCGTGGGCTACTGCACTCAATGAATTTGAAACTTAGCGAGACGATCAGTGCTCAAACCTGCAAGCAACATCTTATTGCTTCAAGATATTTGAACACCAATGAAGACTATTATAGTTGTCAATAGTCGGAGTTAGCTATATAATTATTCTTCTCAATAAGCTAGAACTAAAAGAAGACTTAAATTGAGTATAAGGTGTTCAAAGGCTAACCTATTTTATTATTGTCTGATCTTAACTGAACAGCTGAACCTGTATACAAACTGGAATGAAATCAAAATTCGACATATTAGTTGGCATGGTCATGTGCTTACAGACCCATCAGTCATTTGCTTAGGTAGCTTAAATAATTTCATGACGTAAAGGTAGACTTAAACTTAGTTTCGCATGCCTTACTGCGCCGTTTTCTAAGCCAATTCAATTAAACTACCATCACTTGGACACGGAGTTCCATATCGTTGGTAATTGATTTATGTACAAAGACTCTTTGGTATCTTATTATCACGCTAGACGGGGGTTTTATTGTCATTGACCTGACATTTTTGCTTGAATTTTGATAAATACCTTTCTCTGTAAAAGTTTTCGCGAAAGTCAGACATTTGAGAAAATTATAAATACTACCTTTGACGAGTAGGTTTCAAGTTTCAAGAGTTGTATAGTCCGGTCAGATAAAGACGGACACTTTAGTCGTTATATAAGTATACACAGTACACATCAGATACTATAAACAATTTGTAGTACATGATTTTTTGAATATAAAAAACAATGCTCAGTAACATACGCATTCACATAAGCAGATTAAAAATCGCCTATATATTTCCTATTTACCAGTTACCAAAGGGATTAGGCTATGTACTCAAGCGTTCAAGGTTAGGTAATCTTTTTAGCGCGTCTTATCGCGAGCGATTCTCGCCTTTCAGCATCTTAACCTTCTGGTGATATATTCAAGTTTCGTTTACGAGTTCACCATTTGTCAAAACTTGGCTGCCACCCACTTTATTTTCTGTTCGAAACTATGCACTTTCATAGGTGATTTGAACTGTTGGACATCACATTTTGTGCAAGAGATTTTACTCTCTAAACGTTAGCTGTTAGATATTCTTGTCTTTATCGATTATCTGATTATCGATCTGTAAAAGGCAAAAGTTTCTTACAGCTATATATTAGGGAATTTAATGTCAAACAAGGAATCGTTTTCAAAAGAATAAAATATCTTATAACTATGTATTAGAGATTTTAGTTTCTTTCAAATGGTTGCTTGATAAAAACTGCCGGGTTTTCACAATAACAATTCTGTGACACCTTCATTTCTACCCCGGAACATATTATATTTGCAAATTTTTTTTATCTTTTTCCGTCCTTGAGCTCTAACTTATGATTTGTTACAATTGCTACAAATTCATTCATGCAAATTTTACAATATTCGGACACAGACGTCATAATTCGCTCAATGTCAGTTCGAAAGTAAGTAATTTCTTATCAACAGTATATATATAATTCCGCTTGATTACATGTAGGTCCTTTGTAATTTACCCAGTGACGTCTATTTTTAAAATAGCTTTTCTGAAACTTAGCTATGCATGCAAAAATTTATACTTCCGCTTTCGATACGCTCAACTTTTCCGGATCTTGCAAAATTAATGTTCAGATCAATCATATCGCTATTCTGTTGTAGACAACGGAAGCCAATACTTTATCGGTTAGTTTCGAATCTGGAAATATAAATTCCATATATGCGCTTGGCTCGCTTAGAAATCGGAAATTTGAACCAATATTATATATGATTTATCGAAGTACAATAAAAACGTCACTAGCTCGTAAAAAGAGTTTTCGACAGGTATTTTCTCAAATGAAGCTGTGCAATCGACTAGAATGAATTTATAAATTTTTCTCAATAGGGGTGCAGAATGCAGAATTATGTTTGTGGCTGCAACATTTGTAGTGGTTGAAAATCGTTTCCTTGTTTCATCGTTTTATCAGAATTTGAATTGTATAAAAGGCAAAATATTTATTTAAAATGTTCTTTAAATTGAGCATTGCAATCGATTAAAACAAATTCAGCAATTTTTCTTTGATACAGTGATGATTATAGAATATTATGCAGCATTTACGTTATAAGTTTCCCAAGACGTGGAAGTTTTGTACAGTCCACGTATAGTCTGTGTAACCATATTAACGATATAGTGTACAGAACATCACCACTGCAAGCTTAGCAAATATATATGGTGTTTCGGACACCATCAGCATTTATGTATGGTGTCATGAACACCACCAGATTCTAGCTAGCGTGATTTATATTTATTTAATTATTTTATTTATTTATAGCTTCCTTTGGGAAGCTGCGTGGTTTTTTCCGTTTTAAGGAGTTCATACAGTGCAAGCCTTCTCCATGTACTTCCTATGTAAAGGTTTAAACGACATGGTTTGTTGAATACAATCGATTAGCGTAAAAAATTTGAAATTTCACTTCGCTAATATTCCCGCCTTTTTTTAACAATTATTCAAACATAGTGTGTCGAAGACACCGCAGAGTAATGTCTATGGTGTCCGCGACACTATTACTTGTGCTGCATAATATATCCTTCCGACGGGGTCATCCCTATGTTCCCCAACGCCTATGTTGCAATGCCCCTAAGTTCCCCGGCCCCTATGTTCCCCTAAAAAGGCCTCTATGTTCACTTGCCCCTATGTTCTCCGGCCACTATGTCCCCAAAAATGCCTCTATGTTCCCCAAAAAAGGCCCGTATGTTCCCCGAACACCATGTTCATTAAAAAGGCCCCGACCATTATATTGCTACAAGGAGTACATATTTATGTTCCCGGGCCCTTGCAAGTATTTAATGTTTCTTTCTTGTGTTGCAGAACTTTATTATAAATATAAGGTGGCAAGTTATTCCAAATTTTATAAGGTCGTATGGATATTTGCGTCATACCGGGCAATCGTGGTGGGAAGATTCTTGTTATTAATGGTTACCGGTACCATAAACACCGAATCACCAATGATGAAATTCATCGGCGTTGTTGGCGAATACAATGCAGATAAAGCGTCAGGACAAATCCTTTTGATCTTGAAAATTTAACCCCCAACGCACTGCGAGTATTATTTTATGAGCAACATGCGCATGGCTCGGACGAAAGAATGGTTAAGAAATGGCAGTTAGAAACGAAACTGGCACGACTGAAGGAACAGTATGTAGCAGGTGACAGAGATTTAAATTCATATTGTTCCGCTGTATCTCAGTGTGTTGCCTATGCATAAGGTACCTTGACAAGGGGGGAACATAGGAGCCGGAGAACATAGGGGCCGGGGAACATACATATGCACCCCTTCCGACTACCATGCATCATGGTATGGTCGTGGTCACGCAGGGACAAATCTTCCACATAGCGGGCGTTTTATAACGGAAACGCCGCAGTATTGCAATACTGCTTTCTTTGATACAGTTATGATTATAGAATATTACTGCAATATGGGAAACGTGTCTAAGCTCGACACTCTTATAAGCTCGACACTTTTTCAAATTTCCGCCACGTTCCTAGGTTTTCTAAATAAGTATGGATGCAATTGGCTTAAAAAAACTCGCATTACAGCGTTACAACACTTTGGAATGATTCGTCAATCGTTGTCACGTGTGAAGGCTATATTTATTTTATTGACTAGTTTTTATATCACGTGGTAACACAAAATTATTTTCCGCTAATATTTTACATTTTTTAATAATATTCAGTGTAAAAATACAAGGTTTTTGCATATTGTTAGACATAATTTTTTATATTGCAAAACTCGTTAGACAATGTTCTATAAAGTTGTTGTGAATTATTTTTGGAATATATGAATTGAGAGAACACATTTTTGATGATTTGTTAAAGCCGTCTATTTACTTGATCACTCGCTTAAGGTCGACACTTTATGTTTGTAAGGTCGACATTTATTTCTAAGATCGACACTTTAAGTTTACGACAACTAAGGCTAATAAACTGGATGCTTTGCTGCTACCATTGGGTTGACAAGCTCACATTACTAAAACAAACAGGCAAAACCCGAAGCCAAATCGATATTCCTAGAGGTTGACCCGCTTTTTGCTCATTTATTTCACCAGCTGTTAGGCTATTGGTGCGTTATATAACATGTCAATATTGGCTTATTTCAGTTAGGTTTTGCAGTCAGACATGATACCGGGTCGTCATGTTTGCAATGTAAATGGCAGGTGAAAGAGAAAGCGCTGCCAACTTAGGGTGTACCCCGTGACAGACCAAATCCTCTTACCTAAGGGCTTTGCGTTAAGAGCCTCTTTGTGGCTTATTTATTTAATGACCTTTGGGTACACGTTGGCCGCAGCGGGGGAGTAGCACATTTTTAGAGATCTTGAATTGTGTTTTATTACTTTTTCGATTCCAAAATATATGATATGAAATGTGTCAAGCTTGCAAACAAAGTATCGACATTGTAGGCAATAAGTGTCGAGCTTATACAAAATGGTTTAAGTGCTATACATATGACAAGGGTAAAAGTGTCGAGCTTAGACACGTTTCCCCTATTACAATATTTTCGAAGACAGAAAATTTTATCCTGGTTTTATCAAAATTTGAATTAAAATGCAAAATATTTGATTAGATATTCTGAGTCATCTAACTCATGAAGGCCAATAAACAAAACAGACCAGGTTGCACAAATAGTACATGCTTATAGTTTGAACCCTTTGGTTTCACATGTGCTATGTGAGAGCCAAAGTAGTAAAATCAAACAGCTTATTGGCTAGCGTAAATTATAACGATGTGATGCATCGATAAAAGCTACATATTAGTACGCCCTGAATATGCTCTCGGGTGTAACAGAGGATCTGGGTGAAATCGAAATCAAATGGTTTCCATTTTTTAAACGAAGAAATAGCTGTCGATTTCAATGCTAAAGGCTTTACTTATCCGAGTAATTGTTACATCGCTCATTAAAACTAATATTAGATGCTTCGCACGACCGTTATTTTTCAACGGTATCGAGCTCATATATTCAACTTGACACCTAATATATTGTGATTTAAGCTTGTATTGTTCAGCTCGTGCACAGGGGCCGTCACCGCACCATGGGTTGGGGGCGGGTGGTGGCAAGACACGAAAAAGTTTCTAGGTTGGGCGGGAGTATCGCTGCCTCTCAGAGCCATGTTACTCACGTAATAATTTTATATGCTAGGAACTTTGCTTATTTGCTTGGAACAAAAAACGGCTCCAAATGTAAAAATTCAGCTGTCGGCGGGAGTTTAACACACGCCTTCTGGCCTTTATTAGGACGGACAGAGCGCTTGACCACTCGGCCACGTTTTAACAAACGTGTATATAATTACATTGCAGAACATTTGAACTGTTGTTCGAGTTTCACAAAGAGGTTTGAAACACTGCTCAGCTATCCTAGTCATAATAATTTAGAGCGAGTAGAAACTAATTAGCAGCAATAAACAGAGCAGGTAGAAAGTAGTTAACAACAATAAACGAGACCAACGTGGCTGAAATAAAGCGCGGAAAGATAGGTACCAGAATTTAGCGTTTAGAAGGAGCAAAATGTGCAAAAAACACTACGCTTTTAGATCGTGTACATACCAACCTATACGTCTTTCTAGTTTGTTCAGCCACTGAAAAAATCTTAAAGACTGTTGTCGCAGTTGTTTTTTACTCAAATGTTGCACAGTAGCTGCCGAACCTAGGGTAAAACTAACGGTAACAAGGTGATTTTTAAAAATTTCGTTAATGAATTTGTGAATCCATACTGCAATATATCACTAGCCATATCCAGCGATTCGGTTTTACAAATAATACAACTGAATAGCTTTATAATTTTTGCGTTTATAAAACAGGTACTGTTATAGCTTAATTGTTGTAGAGGTTTGTTTATGGAGAATTGTTTCACAAATTCGAACTGGAGGCATGGGATAGAACCCGCATTGTTCAGTTGTCAGCGGCGTACGCGACCTACTAAGCTATTCAGAACCTGATGCTCGGTTCTTTAAAGAATGTCGCAAGGTGAAAGAATAACCCATATAACGTAATGCCTGCGCTTTGTGGTAATGCAATTATGCTCCGTGAACATGAAACGGTTAGATAGCATTAGCTAAAAAGGTCTAAAATTTATCAAATTCATTAAGAGCAAGATTTAACGTGTTCATCTCTGAAATAATTTATTAACCCTAAAAATTATTAACCCTCCGTAAGTAAACCAATAAGATTCGGAATTAACGATCCAGTGAAAATGATTATATTGTCACTCAGCCATGAACCAGCGCTGTACATTGCTCAATCTGTACATACTTATTATTCCGGTGTGTTTTTAGTCCATCAGTAACTCACAACAATACCTTGGATTTTTATATTTCAGCTCTGAGTAGCCTATATCTGCTTGTCGCCGCCAGGCACACCTCAGTGTTATGCCCGTAAAACCCTCTTGTATTTGCGGATCATCGTACATGGCTATGAGAATACAACGGTCTGCACATAATCTGCATACGCTGACATGGTCCGTCGGCTTAGAGGTGCACATAGGTTCGGCGGGGCTCAATGGAAGTGTATGCGAGGCGGAAGCAGGGTAGGCCACGATGTGACCAAAATTTTTCCCAGTCTCCCAATTTTTCCTCATAATTTTTCTTAATTTTACATTTAAAATTTTGTATAATTTTTCCCATAATCGGCAAAGATTTCATACACATTCGGCGCCCATTATTAGAAGCAGGGTTCGAGACCTTAAAACAAATCTAACCATACCTATAGACACATATGATTACATGGATCAAAATGACAAAATCTTCACGCTTGAATATATCGTTACATATCGCTTTGAATGATATTGCAACGGGCTGTACATTATATATATCAGAATTATCCCAGAAAGCTTGTATTTGAGTATCATGGCTGTCTACATATTACATGAATCAAATGGGCCGGGAAAATTTATAATGACAGGATTTGTGAACTATAAAACTGTTTCTCTTCGGTAAATCATAATTGGTACTTTTTGCTGAATAATGCGAAACCCATCTTATCTGTTGGCGCAGTATACATCCGTATGTATATAACTGAACTTCCTGTTGCTTGTAGTGAACGCTTATACTAGATGCTGCACTGACGCCGTTGGGCTTACAGCCATTTCTTTTAAATATAAACTTGCCAGAATATATACACCAAGAAGAGCGAGATTATACGCTGAGAAAACGTTGGTAAATACGACTATGTACCTATTACAAAGCTATAGATGATAACAAAATGAGTCAATGAATAATACACGTATTCTGGTCAAAGATATTGCTTTTAACTATCTCGATGGTTGTACTACAATACATTGATGATATAGTATGTCAGTTGTAGTGCACGCGTCGCCAAAATTTTAATTAAATTCCGCCAACATTACAATACAATCCCTACGAAATTTCGAAAATAAAATGTTTCCATATTATCTGTCGTGGTTAAACGGAATTTATATGAAAATGTGGAAATATTCCGCTGTTCGCTCATGAGCTATTATAGCCACTGAAATATAGCTGTCCGCTAATGCCGCAAAGCAAGAAACATAATAATCTGTCTATGGCAAAATAATTTTATTTAGTATTAATAAGTAGCCATGTTAGCGCTTTACGGAAAAGCTTTTAGATATAGAGATGATGGTCTCAGTCAGTCGACATTAAAGTGCTTAATATATGCAATAATATGGCAGATGTAACTGAGCCATAGCGGCTATAAATCTAGAACAAAAGTAGACTGCTCACAAATAATTAGTGATTGCTATTACATCTGAGGTAAACCCCAATGGTGATAATTAGGTATATGCTTAGATGCAAAGGCAACATATTTGCCAAAATCAATTGCAATATTTATGTCCAAGCATGTGTGTATGTGTCCTTACTTAATACATTTCGTCCGGTTAAGAGGCAAATACGTCGTATGTTAAATAAATTACTAATATGAGCTCAATTTTAATGCCAGACACTGTGGTCGAATGGTATTTTAGAAGCCGTAACCGTATAAATACATAAATACATTTAGTAATATAAAACTTCTTGCGCCATTTGATGAGGCGACATTTTGTGCAAATACATGGTTAAACTGTAAAGTAAATAACCAATATATAGCCTCGGAAACGCTACGTTAAACTGCATCACGTTATGATTAGAGAAATGCAGATTATGCATACATAATAAAGCTAAAGCCATTTACTACCTCAAAATTGAGCAGCATAATGGTTAAAGCTTCTGTTCCCACGCGAAAGTTTCTTGGTTGACATTCCGTCGAGAAACTTTTTTGGTTTTAGCAGACTGGTAAATATAGTAATTTTTGAATCGGTATGAACCTGCGAACACTGAACAGTCACCGAAAAGCCTCTACCGAAGTCCACGTTTCCGCATTCAATATATATTGCGTTAGCATATAGAAAACAAAAATGTCACCACTTGTATGTCGAATTCCGATCTCAATAATTATTACGGGTTATACGTCTTAAAACCGACAGAACCGTTTATGTACGCATTTATAAAATCACATAGAGAGCACAAAAATTAGTCATTTGCTGCCCTTGACGTTTATATAACTATTTTGTTGTCTATCGTGTACCAGTCTGAGTCAATTAGTATATATCTGCTGGAGGTTATATAGAATTGTACGGTGAACAGAGATTCAGCTTTCTTTAAAGCGCTGATTGTGTTGCATTATACACATGGTGTTTTGCCAGGATTAATTTTAAAATCACAAATACGTATTGTTCAATATAACGCAAAAAGGAAGTAGGTATATATAATAAAGGTAGTATGTTACTAGGAGCGTCGCATGCTCTTCAAAAGTAGAGCGGCCGACAAAAAGTGGAGAGGACCGATTGGTTACGTTCATTCGGTTATAATCCCGTCAGTCAATCTTTTCATGTTTGTTCATAATAAGTGGGAGGGATGCCCCCTCCATCCACCCATCTTGCGCCACCCCAGTTTGTTAATATCCAACCGTTAAAAAATGATGACTTTAGATCTGCAATGTACATCGAGTAGTGATATCCGGGCGCTGGCTAAAACTTATAATAAAGTTGTATTTTGGAGTATAACTTTAACCGCTCTGTGTGGATCTATGACCATGCAGAAGTGGAAGGTGGGTCGATGGGTCATGGGTCGCGTGGTTCGCCTTTTTATGTGGGTCACCGTGGGTCGTGGGTCACACATGGCGGGTAATGAGTTAACTGGTTACGGGTCCACTCAAACGTAAATTTGTGCTTTATTGCACGTCTATGTGTTTGATTATGATGCCCTAACATATAAGCAATACTGCGCGACATTACAATTTATTTTAGCTTCAGCTACATTCAATAATTTTAGCATGTATTAATTGAAGTAGCGTGTTGTTCTTTATGACGCTTTAATTAAGATTTTACATCGATGAAATAACAGATTTTATCGACGGTGTATTTTCACTAAGTATGTATGACCTTATAAGTTTATTAATTTTGGTGATTTTAGCTATATGAAACCTCTACTAATAGAACAGTTTGCTTTAGTATTATAATGCATGAAATAAGCATAAGGTGCGCCGCCTACCATCCTCTTTTGACACTATATACAAAACTATGTTAGATAACAAAACAGTCATTGCAATAGCAATTCCAACGTCAAAAAATTCAGCGCAGAGCGACTGATTGCAAAATGGCCTAATTTCTGTTCGCTAACACAACGCACCTATTTACAGCTATAAATTTGTTTCACTACGCCGACATGGCAACTCGCGTTCTGTATGTCTTCGTTAAGCAAACGTATTTTGTGTTAATGATAATACGTGTAGTTCGGGAGCATAACATATGATGTGGGCGTTTAAAACACTACACGGGAATTTTCGTTCGATAATTAAAAATAAAATAAAATATATATACGTTCCGTAATAAAATATAAATTTTTTAGTTAAAATGTCACACGGTCGCAGATCGGTTACTTAATGTTTTTGAAGTAACGGTTCAAAGGACAATTTTTTTTCTTAACCTTTTGAATGCGCTGCACAAAATAATTTTATGCTCTTTTATATGTTAACTAATACCTGGTTTGCCGAACAAGCGATCCCTAATGACAGAATGGGGTGGTAGGGGGCGCACGTGAAGTTTACTCATGCATAACAAATTACAATGCACATTCTGTGTAGAAAAACAAATGCGTGTTTAGACGACTGAAATATCAATATTTCTGCATTTTCAGTGACCTTTTAGAACTCGTAGCAATGTAAAAAATTGTCGCTGATTCGATGATTAATACCAATACCGAATTTTGTATACTTAAAGATTCAGCACAATTTCAGCAGTGTTTTCTTCTCAAAAGTTAATGTTTGTGCATTATGCCCCGTTCAATCTCATAACTTTGACATTGTGAATATGTTACTTTAGATCACATTATTTTGAGACAAGACATGTTTCCGACCTATGTGGGTTGCAATTTTTAGGCTGAATTTTTAAGCTGTAGAATTTTGGGAACCTTAGTAACCATGTCACCCTACACCATGTCACTTCCCGGACAAAAATAGACTACAAAGATATCTAGCTATCTGTGATATAATAAACATTTGGCTAAGTTACCGTATGAACCTGCTGCACTGCCGATATATATCTAATCTAATGTTAACATACGCAGTCACTGTTTTAGGATCTCCATTTGCTGAAAATTTTGCGAATGTGAATAAGTCAGGATCCCGTGCTTCGGAACCAGGATGGCCGAGATTTGCCGACATAAAATATGGACAACACAGGTTAAACCGACGGGAACCGAAATGTAAACATTTTATAAGTGTTATAAAGAAATTCGATGAAATAGTTAATAAACCTCCTCATAAGCGGTGTTTGGAGTGCTTACACTATTGAGATTATAAACAATTTTTAAGTTAATTTTTGCATATGTTTATAATTTTTTTGCTTCGGAATATTTTTTTGTTTTCTAATTTTTTGGATCATGTGGGTCATTTTTACCTGAGAAAATCAAAATTATTTGCCAGAGCATTAAAACGGCAGAGACAAAACCTCAGCAGGCGGCCCGAACCGGAGAAAGGGTGCGATGGTTTTTGTTAGATGCTATCCAAAATTATCAGGCACCATACCTGAATTTACAGAAACAAATTGCTCATGTGTTCCTGGAATAATTCACATCTCGGCAAAATAAATTGAGAAATCTATAAATGAAATGTGCTCTATATAAAACACTGGTCATAAACTGCAGTTGGAAACACTTTTGTGTTTTAATACTTAAATAGGATATTTAGTTTGGCCATATGTTGGTAATAACGACATTTTGTAGCTTGCGGTATTACATTTTTTTACATTGACTATCCGACACGAAAAATTCCAATCCGCAGTTTTATGTTTTCGGTTTCTAACCGCTTGTATTTATACTTTGTAATAATTGTTGAAATTTATATCATTGAAAAGTATATATATCCAAATTATGATATCGGTGCTACTTTGTTTTATGGCACAGGTTTTTTCCAAATATAGATTTCAAGGGCTAGTTATCAAAGAGTAATTATAATTTTATCCCCTTGGACACATTGTTAAATTTGTTCAGATACTGTGTAAAGGCTAACTGATGAGCAATATACATGTATATAAAAAATTTTTGGTATAACTCAGTCGTATGATCATGGAGATTTTGGAGTTTTGAAACGATACATTCATTAGAATGATAGGAAATTGCAAAGTTTAAAAGAATTTTTTTGTTACGCAGATTTTATCGATAATTTCAGTACGATACAATGACATAAACAAAACTGGAACAGTTTGGCAGCTTCCAAACTGGCGCACATATCTAGTGCAGGCACTAGCATTGATCGTTCAGGTGGGTCACTGGTGGGTCGCGGTTTTGCTGTTTGCCATCGATGGGTCTGTAAAATATTGTAGTTCTAGAACTTCATTGGTCATCATGGGTCGTGAGTCAATCCTGGGTGTCCTATATCTATTCCTGCCGATTAGCGCATGGATATAATTGTATACTGCGATAATAACGCAGTATAATTACAATTAATAAAACGATATAACCTGATGTCGCCGAATTTGGATCTTAGAGTATGAAATATTTCATAAAAACATTTTTCTCTGAATTTAACGGTTATACAGTCGATTATATTTCTACAGTGTCATACAGGTGAGAATTTCGGCTCCCGGTTCGCCTCCCCACGGCTTGGCCCGGCATTTGCCTAACAAGAAGTCTGTAGAGCCAAGCCAGAGCCAAAGAAATGTGCACTCGAACCGAGTCGAGCCGAGCATAGTGTATATGGAAAAGGTGTGGTCGGCTCCTAAAATCTCTTTTCTAAAATAGCAAACATAATTGTAACTGCTGATATGTAGTATAAGGAGCCAACGGCAGGAACAGCCGAGACAACCTCAAATGGGCTCTTAAAAGCGGAAAAACAGCTATATAGGTCGTATGTATATTACGTTCTCTCTTGAAACGCAAACATTCATTGTTAGGAGCTTAAGAGCAGAGCCGAACCTGGATTTCTATCGGAAGAACCGATCAGAGCGAGCCGGACATGGTTCACGAAGGAGTCGAGCAGATCCACAGCCTGAGAATATGGCTATATCTCCCCTCTACGGTGTGATAAAAGCGATTAATTTATTGCAGCTGTGCAGTTGCCGTTTGTAGATTTTGGTTTACTTATTGTAACATTAAATAAAAATCATAAACGATTTAAGATCGCCACATCGTAATCCAGTGCTGGTGTTATTCCTCTACGACAAAACAGTTGTATTAGTAATTCTAGGCGATCTGAAAATTATAGATATTGAAGATATAGCCGTTGGGCTTTTAGTGCTCTAAGTCCGAAAAAATGCGTATTTTTTATAAAATTCGCAGAATTATAGAAAAAAGATATCCCGTTGTACTATATTGTAGGAAAAATATAGTCTTCAAGCTGTGCCTTTTACTACTCTTGGCTAGATTAAGTTATAACATCGACTGTCAAAACAAATTTTCATCATTCTTTTATGAGTTATATCTTATGGCGGTAAATCATAAGGCTAGTGGTCAGTGTTAGAAGTCAGCTTTTTACCTTCGTTTCTAAATATTTTAATAAAGCCTAATTTTCACAGCTTTTGGGAATTCGCCGATCGAGGCACTTAGTACGAAGTAAATCTGTGATATTAAACTTAAGCCGTGAAACACGACTAACAATACCAAATTATGGTTAGATCTGCGCTCAAATTTAATTTATACATGCAACCTGGATAAAAACACATTAAGTTTATGTTTGTAACGTCGATGCTTTGTCATTTCATAAATTTTAGAATGTCAGAAAAGAGAACTTATGGCTTAGTCGACGAAATGTTGAGCCTTCGCACTAAAATATGGGCTGGAAATATGTAATTTCTATCGAACAATACTAAGCACTTAAGAACGTTTTTGATCCGAGGAGGGGCACAGTATGTGTTGGGAAAATTTTCTGAAGCATATATCGTTCGTATTAAGAAAATGGTTTTGTTTTCTGCTCTGGATTTAACAATGGATGTGCACACAAAAAGTTATATTAAATCTCAGATAGTAGAGCAGTGGCAGGTGAAAACGTTACATACCCCTTCGTTCTAAAAACAGCATTAGTACTAATATGAAGGACCTTGAAAATCGTTTGAGTCATTTAACACTTGATGCATCTTGAGTTCATATCGAAGGAGGGCACGACCTCTCTCCTTTCCCACTGTTCGCAGGTCCATGATAATACACGGACACTCTGATACAGATGACAATAAATTTACTTAAAGCTTTTTCTGGCTCCGCAGATATTAATCCTTTGTATGTACTGCATATCCTTAATCCTTATGTACTACATAAATATAAAATTTGACTTGAAAGATATATAATGAGTAAGATCCCTGAGTAGGATTTATCAAATGGCGATATTCCTCCTAGTTTTTACATTTATATATTAAGCACAACTCTCCTAATCTAATTTTGCCTGGAGTCTATAATAAAATTATATAAATTCAACATAGCAAAATTTTATGTTATGGGCTTTTGTTCTTGATTCCACTGATACATTTAGTGGGTCCTTTATGGAATTGCTGCGCTTTTCGCGATATGTGTATTTCGGGTATTGCATAACCTCTTTTTTGATTGGCTTTTGTTTTGTATGTTGCTATATTACTATCTTGTTACCTTGATAATCGTTATATATTATAAGCTCAAGCGTATATATTTAATTAAACGTTAAGACGTCAATTTTTGGCTTAATAAAAATAAAAATATAAATATTTATAATCTCAAAAAAATTACCACCCAGTTTAGCCCGTCTTATACACTATAGATTTAGTGGATTGTATTTTTAACAGTTGATATACACACGATATAATCAGCCGGGTCCAATATTCGAAAAATGGTCAAATCTATCTAAATTTAGTCGCTCACCCCAAAACTAGTGGATTTTACAATATATAATAAGTAGCTGTAGCCACATGAATAATCCAATTTTACAATCAAACCATGCATCAAAATAAAAAGCACCCCAAAAGTGAGGTATTTGCAAGCCAGTACTTGTATTTGCTATTGCTCTTAATAAAACCGTATTTTTAGTGTTTAAACTGTACCGTAACGCCTGATCGGACTAATACCTTCATAGGCAGTTAGTGGCCATGTCTGTATCCGGTATAATAAATCAGAAGCGAACCGGATTTACGTAAATGCACAGGTAGCCATTTTAAAACTCCAGGTCAATTATCTCACAGCTGGTTAGAAAACTTTCCTACTGTTATTGTTGACAACAAGTTGGATGTTGTGTAAATTATTGCACAAAGTTCAAAAATTATTGTTTTTAATGTCTTTTGTTTCTGTATTATATTATATTTAATGTTCAAACATAACTGTTCGACGACGATATTAATAACAAATGGCTTGCAAAATGTACAGTTTGGAGTAGTATGCAATATGATATTGAGCAACCGGTGTACCGCAATAATATAAGAATTTAAAACTTGCATCTAATTTGAATCGTTAGGGAAACTATATAAAGTCATGTTTAAGCTTGTTTTTTTCTCATAAAAAATTTTTCTAGTTTGTTACAATAGCTGGAGTAGTAGCAACCATACAACGTTTTATTTTTTCGTCTTTTTCCTGGATTCATGCTTTTTGCTTGCGGAATGAATGCAGGCTAGAATAGTCCCGGTCTCCTATATTTCACACTGGTATTCTACCTGACGTTACAAAAACGACAAATAACATCGGTACTTCTAATAGTTTGAAGACATATATTCGAAACTGTTGTGGATTGTTGTGTTAGGACAGCTCATATTGTGAACTGTTGTGTTAGTTGAGTGTGCGGTATAATGCCTGTTCGCAAGTGCGCTGCTATGTGTTCGCTTTACGGGGTACCATAAAAATGGAGAAACAAGTGTTAGAAAGCTCAGTAGCTTACTTACGCCGCCTTCACCACCAAAACCTGGGTTCAATCCTGGTCCGGCTTGAGTTTGCCAATGATTACAAAATAAACCAATTAATTTAGGCATTCAGTGGTTAAACAGACTTAGCTTGATTCACGTAGGATATAGTTGCCGCTTCTTTATAAACTTCGTGTTAAGGTTTTCAACGATAAACCCCAAAACTATGGTGTAAAGTTATGCCG
>JASANE010030085.1:0-14030 GCA_030248225.1 Trileptium ribeirensis | reverse complement strand
ACAACGTGGGCAAATGGATATTGCTGTCCGTTACTGAGATGCCCAATGAAATGTTGTTGTTACCCGATATTATTTGTCAACATTTGCAATAGAAACATTATGTCTACTATGATGATGATAATGATATGCTGTAAAAATATCTCCTTGAATTTTTCCAAAATGCTCTTTAATTCTCCTTCAATCTCTTTGAATTCTGGGGTGCAGGACCCGGGGACAACCTGTTTACAATTCGAGGACATTAGTGAAGTAAAATATGAGATCAGTAATGAACGTAAGCAAATGCATTAAGAACCTTACGCTCTGTGTGTCTGGCTATGCCCATTCTGCAACTATACCCATATTAGTGAAGTAAAATAAGAGATCAGTAATGAACGTAACGAAAATGTCATAAGAAAGAGAGTACATCATACCAGCTCCAGTTTTGTTATTCCGCAGAGATCTTTTTTATTTTCCAGACGCGATATGTTAAAATTATTTCCTATCATTAAGCAGAAGCAATGTGCGTTGAAATTTGAGTGAACTATAAGTTTTAAATTTATTTTAGCTGTGTTGTTGAAGTAAGATATTTTGTTGTTCTTCAGCGCACCATCCTACATTTACGGCCAAGAACAAGTGCAAAATAATGAATCGAAATTTTGATTGATTTAGGTTAAACGACATTTCGATATATTCCAATTTTAGCGCAATAAATAAATTTCAAATAAAATTTTTCCTCACTTTCCGGCTATTTCGGTTAAACGAAATTTGTTACAATTTTGATTGAACTTATCTTTGCCTCGCCTGTAGCTACAATTTTGATTGAACTTATCTTTGCCTCGCCTGTACCTGTCTTAAATTTGCTTTTTTAGCTACGCGTGGAGAATACTGCAGTGCCGACAGTGTCGTGGCCATGTTGGATGGCGCTTCAAGGCTGTTGAAGGAAATTTGGAACCCAAATTATTTTGGGGCATAACTCGTGCATCAATTATACCCACTATTTCAACTAAGGATGCTAATGAAGTTGACTCTACTGCTGAAAGTCCTCAAAGTGATGGTGCCACGACAAGGGACAGCCATTCAGGTGTCAGCGCTGTCGAACATCTTGCCCCAGTTATGTAAACTGCGTATTTTGACACATGTAGTATTAACTGGCCGAGTGGTTAGAGCGCCTGCTTCATAATCCTGAAGTCAGGGGCTCGAATCCAGTGGTCGCGCTAATCTCCTTGGGCAAGGGACTCAGCCACAATTGCTTCGCAGTACCTATGCGTTAAACAGGTACTAGACTTTGGTCTAGGCGGATAAGATGATGGGTGGTGTAAAGGGCAATCATCATGGCCAGCCTACACACAATGCTTCGGCATAATAACCCGGATTGTCACCTAGTGCCAATTGCATGTTTATCCGACTTTTTATCTGTATTAACTGCATAATACTGTTGATGCTGCCACAGAAACACTGTAGTGAACTGTGTGATCGCAAACAGTAGATAATAATATAAAGTGTTCATGAATTCATTAAACTGTTGCCACTACATACCATGTTGCTGATTTGATTTATTGAATGTCGTGCAGGTAGGGACTTCAGCAGACATGCGTACTTAGTGATCAGAAGTTTTACAAATATATAATGCAATTTTGCAATAATAATGCAGCATAGTAGTATTTATAGGCTGTAACGTTTGCAACAGTCCGAAACTGAAAGCCCGTGCTATCCCTACAGCCTACCATATATCATATAGGACAAAATATTACATACTTCTTGTATGCATGGCATCATTAACATGTACTTCTTCGCTTGTAAATGAATAGCGTAGCACTGTTTGTTCGTTATAGTCGCTATTCGTTGTATAGTTAAAAAACTGGTAGTATATCTCTTGACGATGATGTCGACAAATTGGTATATTGATAAAGATAACAACAATTAGTATTTTATTAACGCTTTGAACGTGGCCAATCAAAATCAAGTTTTACTACTAGAACCTTGGCGACATTCCAAGTGTATGAATTCGGAGAAATGAGAAACTGTAACGTTACCATACAGTGGAACAACTCATTAAAAATATGTTCCTGTTACGAAACAAAGATGTAATTTAACAAAAAATATTTATTAATCTTCTGTTCAATAAGGCATAGATGCAGCAAAACTGATAGTCAGATATCTAATACGCACGCTACGAGGGTTAACTCTACCTCAGAACTGCTTACGAATCGTGAACAACAGGTATGTAATCTATATGTATATAAGAATCTTAACAATCGCACAGTAGCACAGAAAACAAACATAATTTACTGCAGACCGCATGACACTCGTCCCTTTCGCACCACTCGCCTTGTCTCACCCATTGATATAACTACCTCTACACAAAGAGTTACGTTTAAATAAAGTGAAGACTTGAAATCAGCACCCACGAAAACCCATATGAACTTATTTTGAGCCACAAATCTATTAATATACCGTTACAAGTGTTAATGTCACAGATAACTATATATGGCGTCGGGATCAATTTTGGCCTCAAATGCCAATTGACCCAGGGATCCTACATCAAATCTGTTGATACCGTAGCCTCGCAGTAGCTCTATCCGCACACCAAATTTCGTTCGAATCGCTTATGTGGTTGCAGAGCTACACCTCGACAAAATTTGACCAAATTTTTGTAAATTCGTCCATTTGCTAAAGTCCTCCATGCCCCATAGGGACCCTACCAAAACAATTTAGATACCCATAAATAAAGCTTCCTAGGGCACATATTTTGATATCAAAATGATTCAACTCGGCTCATGAGTTGCCGAGTTATGAGAAAAAATGGCCCATTTTAGCCATGTACCCCTGAATACACCCTTTGACCCCCTGTGGTGGGACTTGAGTTTGTCGAATCGGAATAAAACCTCCAAAAGGCAGATTTAGTATTGTATTGTAGCTTTCATATGAGCCCTCACATGCCCATAACGGTTTATGTTGAGATAACGAAGTCCTATTCACAGAGAAAAATAAACGGACGCCCATATTTTTCACCATAATGCGGTATAGTAAGAATTCTTCGATTCTGAAGCTGGCGGTTCTGCATCTCCAAATTCAAAAATCACAACTCATTGTATGATTGCACGATACACTACATTACTCACCACCACAATAGTGGACAGCTGCTTGCTCGTTGCTCGCTCGCAAATTGCTTGTCGGGTGTATTTGGAAATTTTATGGTTTTCTATTTGCCAGCTGTCTGATCACTCGATTTTGGCTAACACTATACAAAGTTATGAACACAGTTGGAAGTGGTGCAGGAGAAATTCTGCGTCTCCCACTCCTTTTCCATTTACCCCGTTGGCATCCTATTGAGCCCCTACAAAATAACTACAGAACAGACATTGCTAAACAGAGCTGATATACTTGTACAGAGAGTGAGCAGAATTCCAGTTCCGGCAAAAAGTTCGTGTTCCGGTTCCGGCAAATTTTGCAGGAATCGAAAGTGCAGGTTCCATCATCTTAGGATATCTGCATAACGAAACTAAAAACTTTCCTTTTTTCTTGTCAAAATTAGCTAACAAACTAAACTGTAAATGCAGCAATATTTTTGGTGCTATTTGTATAACATTTTCTGTTTTGGTTTTCACTCTGGTACCTTTGTTAGCTCTTTAATTCCCCAACATATTTTTCCTAAGAATTGTTTGTCTTAACCTTATACAATATCGGCCAGAAATGACTGCCGCTCGCTTGCGATTCGCTTGGAATAAATTTGTTCTAAAAATAGAATTTACTATTAATTTAAATAGTTTCGAAATCTCTAGCGAGCATTAGTGGCTTCTTCAAGACTCTCTCGAAATGCGATGGTCATTTCTGGCGCGTACTGTATTAACAAAACAACGATACGTGGACATATTCGAAATTTTTTAAATCACAGCTTTCAAGAAAATGATAATTTTAGGAAATAATTTACGGTATACAGTCACGGACAAAAGAATAGATGCGGACGGACGAGACACTAGCGGGCTCAATTACGTCCATCTTTTGCGCACTTTTGTCCGTGTCTATAGGAACCTGTTACCAGATTGGCTGTTTCAACGTAATTATAGTTGCATTCATGGTAGCCAGCTATCCCAAACATATGTAGACTCAATATAGCCCCAACCTACAACTATTTGATAAAATACTAAAATTTTATAATTTTTTCTACCGAAATGTAGCATTTATAGCGCCATGCAGTAGCTTAGACTAGGAACGACGTACACAATGTATTTTTAAAACAATGAAACTAATGTGTTCAACCGGATAAATGGCCCTGCCTGCTCATCGTCGACATCCAAGAGACAAAATGGTCATTAATACTTTTATTTCATCTTATAGATACGACCAGGTTCCGGTTTCTGTTCATGTTCCTACAAAAATACTTTGCAGTTTTGGCTTCCGCTAATTTCAGTTCCTGTTACTCACTTAACTGTACATACATACCAGATTGTTTTTCAAGACTATCTGATTTCCATGCTAAACTGAACATGACGCCCAACAAATATTTATAGGGTTAAAACACGTAATGCGAAACTTAAAATAAATATCTGATTGCCTTTCCAGTCAGCTTTCATACTTTTATGCTTTCCGGAATTAAGCAAAACTTAATAACGCAGTATTTTACTGCCTTTTGACAAAAATTATAGGATTAATTAGAACGGAATCTGGGGAATCACTTGTCTTAGTGAATAGTAACAACTACCAAACTTTGGATGACCGTAATTTAAAATTTAAAATAATTTCTTTGATTTTTGCACCATCAGATATTCTTTTAAAATTCAAAGAATATTTTTTGAAATCTCAAAGAGCTATCTCTTAGAGAATTATTTTATTAAGAATAATTATTTTGATATTTCAAACAATAATTCGTTAAATTTTAAAATAAATTATCTGTTTGTGCAACAATCAAGGGACCTTCTTTTAAAATTAAAGAACCTATTTTCAGTGAGATTTTAATACGCTGTCGCTCGTAGTAATCAACTTTTAGGCTTCACGTCCTATGTATACAATAAGATCGTGAAATATAATCGCGAAAGAATGGAACTAATTGCGCCTCTCATGATCAATCAACACCTTGTTTCCGGCTGATATACCATTTTTGTTATTTATGGATTGTAGCAAGGATGTATCTGAACCGATTTGGCTTCATTTTTCATTGTGGGCGTTACCTTATGTGGATTGCCTTTAGAATATTACCGAAATATAACGATCATACCTTGAAATACACCTGGGCACATTTAAACGTTAATGCAAAATCTAAGCAAATTTTGTTGGGTCTTTTCACTTGTAGCTCCCAGCCGATCTAACCTCAGTAAATGTATAATTTTATGTACCATTCGATCCGCTTTGACGAGTGGTGCAAAAAACCGTTTCATCTGTTTATGGTGTAAAAATTTACTCCCATATAAGGTAAATTGTAAGCTGTTACCCCATGAATTCAGCTGATTTTAACACCATTAGACTCAACCTATCGCAAGGCATATACAATCGTAAATTTACGCAGAATATTTTTTCGATATTTTTCGGTACCAAGAGCAATCTAAAAATCGAAAAAAAAATTCAAAAATATGGTTCTAATGGACATCTTTTAATACGTGGACGAGTTGAGTCTAACGCATGGTACCAAGCTTAACGGTGTTCCTTCAAAATTGATAATTTTCGGACTGGAGGCGTATATACATGAAACCATACATTAGGTGATATCTACATTTATCACACAATGCATGTCAGGTGATATCGTCAATGCACCCCTACAGTTTCAATGCCGTTCGTATAAAACATTAACGTAATGTATCTCAGTAAAATCAATTTAATACCGATCCGAGAGTTTCAGCGCAGCATTAACCATCAAAATACTTTTCATGAAATTAACAAAAATTTCCTGGGAATTTGAGAGTTAAGTAAACCTTAAGAAAGTAAAATCAAGTTAATACCGACCCGAGAGTCTTAGCATAGCATTCACCTTCAAATGAAAATTTCTTTGGAATTTAGAGAACTACTCTAAGATTTTGCATCAGTTGAATTTTATGTATTTATCTATTTATGTATGTATGATAATCAGCAGTTATCTATGTACTTACTTGTAAATTCAAAGAAATATTTACAATATTGTAAGAAAAGATTTTGGGTGAGCTGTTGATTTATATAATATATTGCGCGATCCGTATCAGTAAGTATAATATATGTGTCAAATATATTGAGAAGGTTGAAAACGTTACTTATATGCGTTGTTCCCACAAAAATGTGTGCACTTACTCGACGTCGTCAGCATATACACGCGTATGTATGGAAACATTACATTCGACACTATGTAACAACCGTCATGAGTGGTTACGCAAAGCGGGTTCTTCGTAACAGTTTTGGTACGTTGTTACACATAAGCGCTTATATGTAACAACATTGCTAATGTTGTTATGTTGTATTTATTACGCTCGAATGTCGTTACGTACATTCACACCTTTATAGCAACAATCGAATGTTGTTACGTTCAAGGTTCGAGGTGTCCGGGAAAGATAGCCGGTTCCACGGCAGTGGAAGGTCGGTTTTCGGCCTTCTAGGGAGTCAGCCGGTTGGCGGGGTGGGGTATGGCAGACATGTAGGAAGTCGAAATTTGTAAGAGTTCATAATTTCCCCAATTTTGCTCAATTTTCACCATTTTTGTTAATTTTTCGCAGTTTTTGCTAGAGTGTCCCCTTAGTTTCCATAATCTTTTCAAATTTTCGCGAAACTTTGCTGCACCTACTGTGGCACGGAGGGATAGGTTGGGGCGTTGGGCACCGGCTGGGGGCGAGACACCTGCCGTGGTAGGGCCGTATGACTCTTCTGGTAACAGTATTTTCTCAATAGATACTTGCTGGCTAAGCCTCACTGTTTCTAGTAGAAAGCGGCATAGCTTAAAAATACTTCCTGCCCTGACCTCCTCGCAGCTTGTAACTTCCGCCCCAAATATATTTCGCTTAATTTCCTTCCGTGCTCTGCAAACGTAAATGTAGTGTTTCATCGTTTCCGGAGTGCCACATGTTTTGCTTTTTCCATCTGCTATTAATCACATCTTATGACAGTGATCACTTAGAGAACTGTCCTGTAATCGCTTGAACGCATAATCCAAGCCTGAATTTTGTCATTCTGACAAGATTTCGCGACCACTTGTTACTGACTTTTGGAAAGATGGACTGAGTGGCTCTACAAGTGCTAAGCTCAGCCCACGGTGCCTCCATTCTGTCTTTGAGATATCTCTTAGTATGGCAACTAGGAAGTGGTAACACAGGCCCACAAAAGACAGTCATGGACCCTTCCTCGCCAACCTGTCTGCTCTTTCATTACCTTCATACCGCTATGGCGTGGAATCCAGGCAACGTTTACAATGCCCAGCCTGGATAACTTATCGATGCGTCTCTTACACTGTTCAACTATCTAGGATTTAACGTAATAGCTGTCTATTGCTTGGATCGCAGCCATACTATCTGAAAATATCCATATCTGTTTCCCTCCGATCTTAATCTATAGTTGTGTTATGCACATTATAATGGCAAACACTTATGCCTGGAAAACGATGCATAGCCTCCCAAGAAGTGCAAATAACTCCCAGTGTCCAACTATCGTGCCTGCGTCGCAGCCGATAATGTCATCCCCTTCTTCCATCAAGAAACCGTTCATGTAGCAAGCTATGCTATTCCTATCAACGGTGCGATCAAACCAATCCTGCCAGCTAAACCTCTGGGGGTGATGAACCTTCCATTGCGGTCTATCAACTACTCGGCCGATGATGATATCATGCGACCTCGATACAACGCCGTCTGACGCGTTAGATGTCCTCCGTCAAGGTCCATGGATTTCCATAGGCCGACAATCCCTAGGTGACAGTAAGCTCTCTTTGCAGCCTCTTCTATAACTAGATCTACCTCTTTCAGTCCAGTATGATTTCCATACCAAACGTGGGTCTGGAGGACATACCACCCATTGCCATAAGGCAAGCGAGACGCTGAACTCTGCCCAATTCTCCGTCTTTCTGCTGCAACCCTTACCCTGTGCTACCAAACTATGGATCCAAATGTTAGCATTGGCAGCGCTACCACGTTGTGAATTCATAAGACTACCTTCGGCCTGAGTCCACAGCTTTTTCCAACTGCAGCACGACAAGCCATTACTTCTCTGGTGTCCTTCGTTCAGCAGTAGTCTATATGTTCACGCCAATACAACTTTGAGTCAATAACAACTCTCAGGTACTTAGCGTAAAGAACAACCGGGATATTCCTATCAGATTTTGAAGCCATCCATATGAACCTTGGTTCTTCTCCTGCTAAACAACACCGTGCTACTCTTAGACCCATTGACCTGCAATCCATTCGATTTGCACCACCTTTCTAGTTTTCAAATGGCTATAGTCATTCTTTTGGCAGCCACGTCTTGTAGCTGAGCTTAGGTGACAATGACCATGTCATAGGAGTAAGCCTGTGCGTAAACATCCCTAGTGTTTAGCAGCTCCAGCAACTCGTCAACTAGCACTGTCCACAGCAACGGTGACAGAATTCCGGCTGGTGGGTAACCCCTGATCACATCTGCTGTAATGGCGTTATTAGCAAGTGAAGCAGTGACCCTCCGTTCCGTAAGGAGGCGTCTTAGTCATTTCTGTAAGCAATTAGTAACGGAGAAGCGCTTAAAAGCCCTGCTAAATCCTCGTAAATTGGTATTGTCAAAGGCGCCTCTAATATCCAGGAAGATACCCAAAACAACCTTACCATTGCTGCACTGAGACTATCTTTGTAGACAGCTCATGTAGAGCAGTGACGGTGCTTTTACCTCTTTGGTACGCATGCTGTCTTTTATCAAGACCTCGCCCCATAGAGATGATCTCTCTAAGATGGCTCTCTAGCAGCCTCTCAAGACTCTTCAGAGCAAAAGAGCTCAGTATGATAGGTCTGAAAGACTTAGCCTCTTTGTAGTCATCCTTACCCGGCTTTGGAATAGAAAATACTTTTTGGTTCCTCAAGTCTGCGGAATATAACCTCCGATAATACTCATCTTATATATGCTCATGATGTGCCGTAGAATATCTTCTAAACTCAAGTTGAGTAGCATGGGGAAGATTCCGTGTGGGCCTGGGGCTTTTTATGGTGAGAAAGACTTCAAGGTCCATCTCATTCTGTCCTCGCTGACAATGTTATCAGCTTCCCGAGTGATATCACCCGTTAATCTGACGAGGAACCGGGGCAGAGTACCTGGTACGAACCGAACCAGGCAAGTGCACCTCCACAAGCCTAAATAGTGTTTCCTCGTCATTTGTTGTATCACTGCCATCTGCGCTCCTGATGACCCCGACCGTTCTTTTGGTGCCAGCTAATAGGATGCTTGTGAACCCATGTGTTTCTTACCCCTAAGGGTAAATCTTTATTCTTGATATTGTGCAACATAAAAGCTCTGGGTAAATTAACAAGTTTATGACTCGAGCGACTTAATAATAGGGTAGTAGTCACGACATTTTATACTACTATAAATATAAATACATATTAATTTTGTTAGCACATTTCCTTCAAGATTTATTCGTGTTTTACTAAATACATTAATCAAACAGAATTTGGCAATATAATTTTAGTTTGTAATTTAGAAATTGTGCCCACTCAAACATTTTGTTGCGTACCTTGACTTGAATGGTTTTTGATTCAAGTGTAAAGTTTATTCAGACAATTTTATTATGTGCGGGATATTGTTAGTGTTTGAGCTATTTCCTAAAGGCGACCACTCGACATATCAATTTAGATTACCCCGTTACGTATATATCAGTATAATCACAAAAATTCTATACAATATATTTAAATTTTATCCAGTTATACCAATGGTAATTTAAAATGTCAATAAATGCATTTGTTTCCGGATAATAATCGACGTTTTGATGCATTTCCTATAACAGGTCAGACGCAACATATGATTCATTTGGCAATGTAAAAAAGAGAACAAATTTATTCTTGCAATATTATATCGTAATAAAATTTATATATAAACGTGGATCTTGAGCCATTTCAAAATTCAAAGAACAGAAGCGATATGTAATTACTTTCCACAAACGAACACGAATAGTTTTTTCTACCTGATGCAGCTGAAAGCAAGAATCCATTCGCGTTTCTATTACAACTACCTGATTTAGCACGTGATTTGATCAAGGTGAACAACGTACAAAACGTAAAATTGTGAGCCTGCGAAAACTGCGTTCGAACATCACAGACCTCCTGTTTGCGTTGTCTAAATTGCTAGTACCATAAAATGTCACTGCGCGTTTTGAATGACTCTGTTCAATATTTTGACAGACCTGCAGCCATAGTGTACGCAACTATAGTGATAATCAAACGTCTCCAGCACGTTTCTCCAACAGACGATTCTATTAAGACGTACTGTTACAATACATTTTAAAAACAATTTAGGACGCAAGTTGCAGGAACTGCAACGTTACAAACGACATTTATTATATAACACAGTTAGACATGACATGTCTTAAATAACTATGTTAGAATTCGGAAACATTAAAGAAACTTAGTGAACAATTTAGCAAAATTAAAATGGCGAAAATTGAGCAATTTTGATGAAATTATGAACTACAAATTCCGACATTCTACCTGCCTGACATACCCCCTTGCCCGCCAATCTGCTGACTCCCTTAGAAGCCGAAGACCGACCTCCCGCCCCCGTGGCACCAGCTACCATCCACTGAGACCTCGGAGCTTGAGTATGTATGGTTAAGAATGTCCGTAATAACATTTCATTGTTGTTATAAAGCCGCGAACGAACGTAACAACATTCGAACGATAGCGAACGCACGTAACAACATTCGAACGTAACATAACTAGCATTGTTGTTACATACAAGTTCATATGCGTAACATCGTACCAAAGTTGTTATGCAGAACCAGCTTTGCGTAACAACTCACAAAGGTTGTTACATACTATCGAATTAATGTTTCCATACACATCTGTGTAAATGCTGACGATGTCGAGTCTGTGTACACATTTCTCTGAACGACGCAATAGTTCTAGGACTAAAGTTTTCGCATTGTGTTTTTAACGGCAAAAAGACTGTGACATCTTGGACATTTATTTGGCATTTGTATTATATTGTATTCCCGTAATAGTAAATATGTGATATATATATGGTTTACATTTAGTACTGAGCGCGTAGTCATATGCTTAGCAGGTCGCCGGCGGTTATATAACCAGGGTGTTCAGCCTGGCCCCTGCATTGGCCCACGTTACTAGTGGTATGATGGTCCCCCTGAGGAAGCGTCACCCCATAAACCTGCTCACAGGTAACCCGCCTTTCCATCATTCACCAAAATTTCCGTGACTTGGAACTAATAAACTCTCATCTGGTACGCGTGTCTCCACTGAACTGTTTCCTCAATGGGTTCACACAAGTGATCTTACACAAAACGTGGCGCTAGGGGCGACTGGGAGCTGATCCCAGGACCCATGTCTAATCCATGAAAGTTCGCTAGGACGAGAGATCGACCCCTATGCCTGCAAGTTGCTGTACCAACCCAAACGTTAGTCTCGCGGGTTGTCTCCTAGGAGGTGCCGGAAAAGCTCATGACAATTCTGATGGGTTTGTTCAAAGTTCCTAGTGTTCCAGTGTCGTGTTATTGTCTTTACCGATTCTAAGAAATTTACCCTACATTTTAAACATCCGGTAATAAAGACTACATATCGCTTAGACATGCATATAACACGTCATCCTTTTATTTTATTTTAATGTAGGCATGTGTATGCTCGAAAATATAGATAATATTCATACATCGATACACTAGGAACTTTGAACGGAACCCATCAGAATTGTCATGAGCTTTTCCGGCACCTCCTAGGAGACAACCCGCCGAGCGTTTAGTTAGGTCAGCAACTTGCCAGGCCGTGGGGTCGAACCTCGTCCTAGCGAAGCTCATGGATTAGACATGGGTCCTGGGATTCCTCCTCCACGTTTTGTGGGGTCTCTGTGTAAAGGGGTCATGAAAACAATTACCGAGATAGAGAGTTTTTATTGTTGAGATTTTGGTGAATGATGGAAAGGCGGGTTACCTGTGCAAGTGGTGACGCTCTCAGGGGCAAGTCGTGCCCACTCGTGAGCGTGAGTAAATAGGGGCTAGGCTGAACACCTTGCATTTGTATAACCGCGGCTAAGTGACTACGCGCTCTAAATGTGTGTATCACATATTTTTAGCTATACGGGAAAATACTGTAATACAAAATGCCGAACTGAATGTCCCAAGATGTCACGGTATTTTGCCGTTAAAAAACAATGCAAAAAGCTCATCCTAAACTTGTATAGTTTAAGAAGAAATGTGTCCCCGGTTTTTCAACATCGTGGTACACAGATGTGTATGGAAACCTAATTCGATAGTATGTAACAACCTTTGTGAGTTGTTAAAAGCTGGTTATCATTACAACTTTCAACAATGTTACGCATATAAAACTCCTATGTAACAACGATGCTCGTTATGTTACGTTCAAATTGTGTTATACGTTCGCTATACTTCGAATGTTGTACCCGTCGCGGCTTAACTAGCGAGCAATGAATATTACACATTTTCTTAACCATACATACTCAACCACGTGGATGCGTCAGCTGGTGCCACGGGGCGGCGGAAACTCAGTTTTGAAATCTCGTCAGATCACAATCAAATTTGGCGGGATCAATGTCAGATTTGTCCATTTTCATAATTTTGGTGGGAAATTGTCAATTTCGCCGTTTAAATTTCACTGAAAACATTTTTAAATGTTTCCGAATTCTGACGTGTAAGACATGTCATGTCTAACTGTGTTCTGTGATGAATGCCGTTTTGTCGAAATTTCCCGCCAAATTTTTAAAAAAAATTTTGAATTGTTTTTAAAAAATGTAAAAAATTTTTACGTATTTTTAATGAGATGAGTTCTCATTTTGAAATTTGAAAAAAAAAAGAACGGTTTTCGGTATCATTTTGAATTACGGTTTTCTGGTATCTCAAATTTTTAAAAGCGGGACTGGGTCGTCAAAAAAAAAAATTTTGATCTCAGTTTTATGGGTCTCCACAATTTCAATTTTGGCAAAACGGTTTTCTACGTGTTCAAACGCAGTTTTCAGGGCTCCCAGCAAATTTTACGTTTTTGGGTCTACGTTGTCCACCTTGATCAAATCACGTGCTCAAATCGGGTCGTTGTGATCAAAACACGATTTCGTGGTTTGCCGTGTTCGGCTTTTGTGGAACCTCTACATATCGCTTTTTCTGTTCTTGAACTGAAATGGCTCAATTCCCCCCAGCATTTATATATAAATTTTTCTACGATATAAGGGTCCAAAATTTATTTCTCTACATTGCCAAATGGAATCATATGTTTCCGTAACTATTATGAGAAAAGTGAGAAAAAATTTCAATTGGTTTGGCGGGAAATGGGACCCAAATTGACATTTTTAAGACGTGTAACTCAAATAGAATATATTGTATAAAATTTTTGTGATTTGTACACTGATATATACATTAACGGGGTAATCTAAATTGATATGGTTCAATATGGTGCACAATATAGCTCGATTTTAACAATCTGCCGCACAGCATGATAGGAATTGTGAACCCTACTTGAATAGGAACCATTGGAGTGCAAGGGTCTTACGCAACAACTTCAGTGGGCACCTCTAAATTACAAAACTAAAATTATATTGCAAAATTCTGTTTGATTAATGTATTTAGTAGAACACAAAAAAAGGGAATGCTACAGTTTTTTTCGGAATTAATATGTATTTTATATTTATAGTAGTATAAAAGCAACACTACCCTATTAGGTCAAAAATTTCGGTATTACCAGAGCTTTTATGTTGCACAATATCGAGAATAAAGATTTACCCTACAGTAGGGGCGGAGCGCAATCTCCTCCACGGCAAGCATCCCTGTAGTGGCAAAGGGTCTCGGTGGGATGGCAGTGATCAAGGGAACGCGACGAGGGAAACACTATTTTAGCTTTGTGGAATACAGTTTTGCCCTACCCCTCCCCGGTACCCCGTCAGAATTGAGTTAACGGTGCGTACTCGGGAAGCTGATA
>JASANE010030084.1:0-13768 GCA_030248225.1 Trileptium ribeirensis | reverse complement strand
ATCTATCTATCTATCTTGATTCAGTACTAGCAGTACAACGATTTTACTACTCGTTACCGTACCGGCGTTCAACAATTTGGTTTCACGTAACAAACGCGCGTCTGTAGTTCTCAATTGTTGAAACACCAGCGTGCAGCTGCTACGGTTGTTATTACAGCTGCAGTGGTCAGATGTTATTCTTTGTTACACCGTCGTGCGACAATGTTTGTTGTCGCTACACTGCGCGTACAGCTTTAAACAATGTTGTTATAAGCAGTGTATCATCGTTTGATATAGTCGCTACAAGCATCGTTCAGAAATGTCAGCTGTTGCACGAAGCTTGTAGCGACTGACAACACTGTCGTTACAATGTAATGACAACTGTAGTGTAACGAGCATTGCGGTTCTCGAGTAACCGTGTGCAGTGAGGGCACGCATCTTAATATGAATGATGCATAGGAGAATGAAACGAAAACTAAATAAAACTATAAAACGAAAACTAAATAACCAGGCCTGCCCCTGGGGCTGCCTCGTAAGTTGCCTAGAAGGATGCATCATGCCGTTTAGTTCCCCGATCACATTCCGCCGGCCGAGCGCCGACGAATTAATCGATTCCCCCTTCTTCTCTAATTTTCGGTTCGGTCAGTCTTACTATTAGGTAGTGAGGGGCATCAGGTTTAGTAAAATGAACTCAAATGTAGGTGGTATCGCAGACGTATTGTCAAAGTAACCTATTCGGTGTTCCTAGTGTCCTTCCATCCCCGGAGTTGCTCCAAGTAGTGACTAGGCCAGGTGGTGGAGTTTGCATCGTTCGATTCCGTCCCGGTTCGCCAGTAGCCTCGCCTGAGGTCCGTCGCTGTAGGTCATTATGTACTAGGACCAGTTCTGGCCCTAAGGGATCCCAGCTGCACCACTATTTTCTTAGCGTGTGGTGCCCGGACAACCCCGGCTTCCACGACTCCCCGGTGATCTATGCGATGACCTAAGGGAACCGCTTAGCTTAGCAGGCTGCCGGCGGGTTAACCAGGGTGTTCGGCCTGGCCCCTATATTGGCCCACGCATCTAGTGGTATGAAGGTCCCCCGAGGTAGAGTCAATCCCTAAGCCGGCTCACAGGTAATAAGGCTGACTCGCCTTTCCCTCATTATCCACTTAATCCCTTAAACGGGGTTCTCTGGTACTAGTGTAACCTTGGCGAGGTTCCCCGCTGGTGTGCCTCTCTGAATTATTGTCCCATTCTAATCGTAAAGTAAAACACGACTGGCCTAACAACTTAGATTGTGACAAGAAACTGGCTACCTACTTTAACGTTGGGGCACTGGGGCGGAGGCCCCAGTCCCATGGGCACCTAGACTTGGGATGGGATGGCCCTTAGAGGGTCAAGTGCTACACTGCGAAGGGTGTCAGACTTTGATGCCGGAGCGGGCAGTGCCTAGAATCAACTATGCGATACGGCGGTCAGTGGCGAAGAGTCGCGGCGAGGAAGGTTTTAGGCTAGTTCGGACATGCTCGGGGGCTAGAGGGGGCGCGACGAGGGAGTAAATTAAGCAACCTAAGTGGGGAATGCAAGGGTGCATGCGCCAGCGAACCTACAACGAAGAGGGGCGACTGCATTAATTTCAATTCATTAGTGCACTAAATTAGCTTTCGAACAACGACGCGAGGATGCTCGCGCCGACGAAGCGAAAGAACAAGGGAACTCCTACTTGATTGAAGTTCACTGTTTCCTCGAACTCGCCTTTGAACTAACTCCTAGTTTCCGTCGAGACCTAATCTTAACTTGTGTGAAGGTCCTGATCTACTAATAAGCCGTTTCGAGTTGCTTTCAGAAATTGCATACGGTACAACGATTTTACTGTCGATACCCCTTTTTGTATTAGACACATTTTAATAACATCGCCCAATTGGAGCGCACTGCATTTGTATTCAATAAATTGAATACTTATATTACAACACAGTCAAAATTCGGTACCTTGCAAGATACCCTGAGGTATATTTTGCAACCCTTTCCGACACGATACTCTAAAGACTCTTGAGTGAGATCTCTCGAACAAGGTATCCCAAAAATTTCGACTGAGCTAGACCAAACGAAAGGCATCCGAAACCGGTGAGTAACCCGACAATTTTCCGATGGCGATCTCATGTCAATTTGTTCCAAAACCTTACATAATTTCAACAGCGACTGGAGCGGCCCGTGAAAGGCTCGACTAATTTCAAACTCACTCCCAGAGGGCTCCAGGAGAAGGTGCCGACCTGAGTTTTCCCCGTAGTTGCACGGTTAGAAAGCCCACGTCCCACCAAGGCTCAGTATATTTTAATTCACCGCCAGCTCCAGTCCCTGTTTCGTTTTCTGCTCAACTAGTGAGCCTCTTAAAATTTTGTCACGCTCGGACCCGCAGTCGTTTGCATCGTACACCAACCGGAACCAAAAGAATCAGCGAGCGAATGGGGATTCGTCGCTGCTGTTTGACTTCAGACAAGTAACGAACAAGTCGTGTCGTTCGAAGATGCGAACGGCTACGTCCCTTACAAGGGCTGTCGCAATCACCTCTAAATTTGGTTGAAGCGTGTTTAGAGACAACTCTTAAATCTTTTCTTTGCCCTATAAACTTTCACATCCTGAATCGGGTGATTTTCGATGAATCCTTAATAGTATGAAAAAAATGTTTTCTTGACCCTAAACGCAGAAATGATTGTCGACCGAGACAGGCACGGGTCGTCGCTTGGTTGGAGATGATTTGCAAAACGCTTCGATCAAGGGCCAAAACTCCCAGGACTCCCGGTCACCATAGCTGCACGACTTGGAGACACCTGGGCTTTTCCCGTTTTTTGTGAGAATCAACGCATTCCCAAATTTATAGAGAACCAGTGGGGTATCGCCCGCGAATGATCAAGCTGCGACGAGGATCGCGACTGTCTCGGCACTCCTAGAAACTTTGTAAGCAATTTTGTTCCTCCCCGACTGTTTAAAAACAGCAATTTGCTCCTTATCATCGCCCTAGGAATTTCGAACACTCCTCGGACCGGTAAACGGGGAAAATGTCCGAGGAGCGGGGAACCAGTCGAGATACACGAGAACACGAATTTTGATCAGTTTTAAAATAATTTTGCGAATTTTGACGGGGCTCAGCCCTTACGGACGCGCGGGGCATCCTTCCGACACCCCAACGCCCGCAAGGACGGCCCTTGGTAAGATCGAACAGAAGCGAGAACCAGGGAAGGCTCTCCACCGTGGGGGCACGGCGAGAAACCAACCCTGGTATGTTTAAACGAAAGAAATGCAAAACACAAACCTATAGCAAACAAACTTCTGTAAAAGGTGACAACCGCCAAATTTTAGAACTAAGTTCTCGACTGGTCCCGATCGGGGAATCGGGCAGTCTACTTTTATACTAAGCTTAAACCCCCCTTCTGTCTCCTTTCTTTTCAAACTTCAAAGCTTTAAAATTAAGCGCGACTCTTCAAAACATATATAATATATATATAGACATAAGCAACGCTCTACAGGCAGGAAGTACAACATATAACTAAGAGCCGGCAACAACAAAGCCAACTTGCGACAATAACAATATTAGCCCCTGGTCATCAATTGCCGCTTGGCACCCTATGTACAGAGATACAACGCCAGCGGCCAACAGTGGCCGATATGTGCCAACAACACAAAAACCTCGCGCTGGTCGGCGCAATATTTTGTTTTTGATAAAATATAAAAGCGCTTTGGGTGCTCCTAATGTATAACAATTTTTGTTGTTATTTGTTTATATTTCAGGAACGGGAAGGAGCAGGCGGCCGGGGGCGGGATCATATCCATGCCCTGGCTGGTCGCCTGTTTATGAGAACCCCAGTTCAAGCATAGTTCCCCCAGGAGGCCCATTACAAGCAGATAAATGCGTGCACGATGGGAAAAATTTGGGTCCCGCCTGATTTATGGGGGTCCCGTGAAGGTCCGTTGGGGCGGGCGGCCCCAGTTTTCAGTGAAATGGTTAGTATAGGGCCCAATTAAGGTGCGGAGCTCTAAAAACCGGAAAGTTTTGGTTTGGGATGTGGTACTTTAGGGCTAGAAAGTTTGAGAGTCTAAACGCGGGATTGGGGGTCCATAAGTACTTACGCGTTGGAGTTAGGTTGACCCGAGAGGGTGATTTTGAATCCTTATAGAGTCCTGATGATAGTTTAATGTTCCCCTTTTTGTTTGAATCCTAAAAAACCCCAAAATCCCAAAATTCTTACACACCTCGAAAATGAAACTTTTATCACGTTAGGTCAATTTTATCGTTCTTCCTACGTATCCAAAACGTCCCTTAAAACAAATATGAAATAAAATGATAATGAAGTAACGGTTTCACTTATCGGCGTGTCAGGATAGATCTTCTCAGGTCCCAAAACATTAGAAAGCTCATCAACGCATTTTATCATAAGGGTTTCGTACAACACCCCGACCCAGCCTGACACTTGGCGTCCCATACAATACATATTTTTATCATAATACAACAGTTATGAATACGTAACATTTCCGGATGCGCACCGTGACCGGCACTGGGGCACCTAAGTAACAAAATCTGTTGAGTCAAATCGCGATGAAACGTGGAGTCTTTAACCCCGTCCCCGGCCAATCCGACTACGCATCCCCTACGAACAATGACTTAATAATACAACAATATTTACCGTGATGCAACAACAGTCCTGGGCTCGATCGGATACCCCTGCAGTAGAATTTTGGTTCAGTTTTGGTGCGTAATCACCCCGCGCACCTCGGGCTGGCGGAGCGTGATTACACATTTATAACACACAATACAATATTTTATTTTATTCAATGCGATTACCAATTGTACGTCAATAAATTCCTGGATCACGCTCCACCGGTATCCGATCGCCCTTTAGCCGTTGAATTTTAAGGCCCTATGGCCTAATTTTGAATATTTGAAACTCTGGATAAAAACTCGGGCTGTTACAATTATTCGTTGCTTGAGGTGACACGCATTAAGGAGCGTTTTCTGAAGCACCCTAGGGCCCCTGTTTAGTGCACTGCATAGCTGAATAGTTCGCTAACATTGAGTCGAAGCAGGGATAACCGTCACTAGTCCGCGCACGCGCGGGTATCTGCATGCTCCGTTCATGTTTCTCCTTTTAATGCCTTGCGCCCCATAATCTACCGAACTTAAGTGATCACTGCGAGCTGCTGCTAGGCTTCACTGATTCGATTTGCTTAGTTCGCCCCAGCATTTATTCACAAACACTCGTCCCCCAAGTAACATTTGATCAGGTAAATAAATTTGTATCGTTGACACCGAGTAGAGCCTTATTGCATACCGAGACGATAGGGATTTTCATGGTTTGTCCGTCGGGACGAGCAGGCACTGCTCGCCATAGCTTGAGTGCGAGAATGTCGCAAGCCCTGACGAGCATGGCCTTTTAACTAATTTATTTTCGTGTTTTACTGGAACCAAGGAGTAAAATCATAGGAGTACAGTCAAAAAAGGTTAACTCGTCCCTGGCGATAATCGGAGAAGTTCATTAGGGATTTTTGAATATTTCCATCGAGATAGAATTTATCGAAAGAAGCCGACCACGCCATTGATAACCCGACATTAAACACGCAGGGCTTGTCGGAACCCTGTGGGGGCCACATAGGTCAATGCTCTAACACGGAGCATACCAGGATCTTTACTAGGTAAATCAACTTGAGCTTCAAATTTCTAGGGACTTTTTTCATATTTTATTTCAACACTTATCACACTAAAATTGAACTAAACAACTTCCGATGAGTCTAAGATAGGGAATATCGGCTAGGCTCCATGACCTATAAGCAGGTGTCGATGCTAGCCTCCCTGGGAGACCTCAGAAATCATACCCAATACACGTGCGCAACCCTTCGGGCGGGGTCCGAACACACCCTGTGAAGCGCGCCTGCGGCCTGCTAAGCTGTGTAACTTCTTGGGTCTGACCAAGAATAGGATTAAAATTTTAATAGTCACGGTCCACCCTTGAGGTTACGATAGCCGGGGTCGTATGGGCATGGTGTTAGGAAGTTGAGCCATGCAGCTGCGTCACCGGTTATTACATATATATAGTTATATTAGCGAAATGTTGCCAGTTTTAATCCGTGTTCCTGGCTCGAACAAAATATTGAAAATATTTGCGCAATTAGATGCGATGACAAAAATATTTATATTCACTGTTAGCTTTTTGACAACGATAATTTTAGGTATTTAAAGATCCTGTAGATATTATGTCATTATTAATCTTATGACCAGCGACAAATTTAGCAATATTTCAAGGTTGAGGCGCAAACTGTCCTAGCACAAACTGTTTTGCAACAATTTTTAAACATTGCACGCGTTTTAGTCCGTGTCATTTGACATAGTAGCATCTACAGATTGATTTTTTCATCCAGTACTAAGTTGACAAGTGTTATTGTTCAGGAAAACACTGATATGTCGAGAAGTGTTTATATATACTTTAACAGTAATAAGCAAGTATTAACTTTAACAGTAAGAAGAGCTTATATGTAAATCAGTAATAAGATTATTTGATTAAGGCCATTGTTTCCGTTATATAAGACAACTATTCTGTTCGGCTATGTTGTATAAGCTTACGAATATTTAGCTTATTTTTGTGCGAAACGTTAACGTCATGTTACATTTATTTCATTGTGACATTATTATGTAACCAGTTGATTTTTGGATTTAATCTCGTCATTGTTCCGGAGAAGCACAGTAACAGGCCGGACCAAGTTAAAAACACATAAAAGTGTTTTTTAGAATTCGTAATGGTATATGATGGCACAAATTTGTTTCAAAATTTGTTTTTTAAGTTAATCTAACTTTCATTACAATTCAAATGCTTATATAAGTATGAGCATTTAAAAGTATTCAAACTATGTGTATTGTTTTTTATGTCAAGGAGTCATTCGTCACAAAGTGCTCTACAATTTTTATTGTTACTGGCGACGTTTTAGAAAGTCTCGGAACGAAAAATTGATTTATTGCTTTTGGTTTCCAGACATAATGGCTCTTATTACCTCAAACTCGACTAATTTGGGTGGAGGTTTAGTTGTTACTAGCGGAATTTCAGTATTTTATGTTGGAAACAATGAGCTGTAGTATTTCACTGTGCTTTATGGTATAAACGAACAACAACTTTCTGAAAATAAACAAATAAGCCTGAAGTAACCAAAACCATCAAATTTTTAAAGCATTTTATATCTTTTACAGGCCATTGCTGTTGCTAACCTTTGAACGACAAAATGTTCATGCCTTAGTCTAGAGTCTTACTTTTAAAAGACCTTTATACAGTCTGGAGCTAACAGTTTTCAATAGTGTTGTAAACTGTCAAAATGTTTGCATCTTGAAAGCGGGCCTATTAACACATACAGTACTATTCAGAAATGAGTGCCATTTAATTGACGTTCACCCGAATTTCCCTCCACACCCGCTCGAATTTTTTACCTTTCAGAGGCTTCAGAGGTGCTAGAGAATAGGTAATTTTATCAATGGCCTCTATTCGTTCGAAAGATTTCTTCCGAGTACTATATGTAGGTAGTAAATATTGCTTATTAAGTGCAACATGTTCTTGGATTATGGCTGTTGCAAATTGATACGGAAGATCTTACATAATGAGTTGAAGTTCTTCATAGCGCGCGATATGTTTGTATATGAGCCTACAATTTATTGACAACTGCCGATGTTGGCATACTGACTATGTTTAATTAATGTTAAAAGTTTGATTTTGTTCCTTCAAAGGCACCACATATATAATATCATTGCTCATGCTGCACCAATCGGTAAGCTAAATAGCATATCATAGCCGTACTTTTTTGAAGTGTATTCGCATGTAATAAGCGACCAAACTTTAAAATGTTCTATTAAGAGACCTAACCTGCAATCGTTAATGTTGAAAACACTTGCAGTGTTACAAAACATATAAATTCGATTCGGTTCATAGCAATTCCGAAATAAAACGGCTCTTTTCAGGTGATTTGTAATAGCGAGTGATGTTGTAAAAAGAGCAGTCATAAGCTATGCTTTTGTCAAATAAGAAACGGTTTCGCACCATGTTTATTTCATTAGCTAATGACGTACATGTTTGATAGATTAAATGGAAAACAATGGTATTAAATACCATTTCAGATCATCGAAAGTCCTGAATGGTACTAATTCCATAACCTCGAACGTCTTTGCGATACCTGGAGAGGCGATGGATTATGTTCTTTCGAATGTTCCTTTCAACAGTACAATTTATACTAAAGCTTTTGAACAGAAGCTGTTCATAGAACACTGTGTGTGGGGTCAGGCGTTCCATGTAATCGATTTAGCGGAGCAAAACGTTATAAGTTACCGCTTTCTGGACCGATATGTTCAGGCAAATTGCTGCTGGTTCCATCAATGAAAAAAATTGAATCAACAAAATTTTGCACATCATTTCGTCTGAAATTGCTTCTTAATTTCCTTGCAATTCGCAGAAAATTTAAAAATGGAACGTAACTTTGATTGATAGTCCATCATTTACCTTAATATCCGTGCAGCAGGGCCGGATTTTGCCACAGTCTGCCGTGGCTCTAAAGCCATGCTTTTCTAGCCGCGGTCAGCCAGAGTGGCCTTTTTTCGGCCGAGCTAGACCCTACAAATCTATTGAGCTTATAGTAAAGCGAGGCTGATAAGTTGTCACAAGGGCCGGAATCGGCTCTAAAAGCCTTAAAATATATGACAATAATGCAAAATCGCTAAAAAATAGAAATTGGTGATATTTATGGTCATATATTCGTAAAACATCCTTCCAGTTATAAAAGCGTAATTTTCATGCATGAAAGAGTGTGTTTTACATAGCTACTGGGTTGGCTTGTAAAAGGCGCTTAAAAGACAAGACGTAAAAAGACATTCAAGAAATTGCAAAGTGTAGTGCATCGCGGTGAATACCGTGGGTAACTCCCCTCCACATCGCTGCAAAAATGATACCGTCAACCCATGGAGACCATGTGGCGACTGAGATAGCTCAGCTAATGAACAATTCCTGATCGTTATTCGCTGCCAAAAAATTGCAAAATTTACGAACGGTTCTTATAGATTCGCAACAATATTCATCATTCATTGCAGCCGCGCTATGTCGGTGTGAAAAAAGTCGTCGGCAGTGACTATAAAACAATCTCGATGTATGCTAGCGGTATCAGTAAGAAAGTATCCATCGACCAATGGAAGCTTGCGTGTCTAAAAGCTTTTTTCTGTCTTCTAACTTCAGCGCCAAGCGGAACATTCACACGGATATGCTAACCAACCGCAACAGCTTACAACGAACATCGTATTCACGTGGATCTATCATAATGGCGAAAGTTCTTGATTGTTAGAAGTATCCGGTACCGTGGGGAATCAACAAAAAGCACACTGGACAATCGCGAGTAATCAACGAAACAGAGGTCGTACAATTTTTTTTATGGGCAAGGCAGTGTTTACTCCAACCAACGAAATTTTGTCTTTTGACGTCGACTATAACAGAAAACTCAAAGCATACAACGTGCCTGCCGCTGAACATTAACGAGGTTCTTCACGAAACTGAATGTAGAAACCAAATACTTTCTACTGTCAGTAGAACACAAATACATCCTAAACAAGAAATCGGAGTTCAATAAATCAATTTTGCTTCAATCAGTTAGTGATTTTCAGCTTACAATAAGCGTATACACGCTGAAAGGTAGGGTTGTTCCCCCTCCTTATCTCAGCACGAAATTCTTTGACAGGTGTAGATACTTCGGTACTTGTAGGAAAGAATGTCCAGGACCGCTGATATTATGTATCACATACATTTTTCAAAATGTAAACGTATACCAAACTAATAGGTGCCATACATGCCGGCGGTCGGTCATGCAAGGGGGTAGAGGCCCCCACCGGGAGGGGGGTTGCGGCCATTCTAGGGGGGTAACCCTTTCTGGCCGGCCAAATTTCCCTAGGGGGGTCGGTCGTGAGGATCTTTTTTTGTCTTCGCAGCGATATTTTTTACTTCGCAGCCATAACTTTTACTTCAGGGAATGACGTCGTGAACAAAAAAGCTTTCCAGAAATTCACGGCTGAACGTGCACATCTAGCAACAAGCAGGCGCAATTTGCGCAAGTGTTTGCACTAAGGAACTACTTCGAAACCCGGCAAGCCGCCATGGCCCTTCGGGAGAGGGTGTGCTGGGCACACCGTTACCCCCTGGCTTCTCGGCCTCGGGGGGGGGGGTGGTCCGGACCTCAGGGACGTTGCCCCCTAACTCCCTACCCCCTGCTGGCATGTATGCTTTAAACTAATGTTCAGTTAATATACACTGCATAACTGATCGCAACCTAGCACTATATATAGTGCATTTGTTTGAGAATGTCATTTGCTGAACTCGAGCAGTTTTGTGTAACGCAGAAATATATACATATGCCGAGTGTGTTCCCACACCTCAGGGCGCTGATCGCGTGTTTTAAATGCGAACACTGATTGCGAAAATGTGAACGCTTTTCTCATGATTCAGCTGTATAGTTTGACAAAACCGCAACCACGATATATTGATAACTTGATATATTGATAAATTTTACTCATGCATCAGAGTTGTGATCGATTTAGACTACTTACCCCCATAAAATATAAAAAACCAAAGCGATGCTGCTGGCCAACACGCTTATAGTAGCATCAAATATACATAAATTACATCTATATTTGCATACAACATGCTTTACCCTTTAACCCTAGCAGTTGTTCCACACAACCAATTACCCGCTGATGTGTTGTATTAGTCAAATTCGGCAAATACTGCATGACTGCACGCGTGCTGTGGTTCGCTCGCTTTGTGAGTAAACATGAGAATCTGAGCAAAAGGTCCGAGGCAGCTCAATGCCTAGTAAACGTCGCTTTCACTTGAGTATTAGAGGTTCATTACCTCACATCGTCCGATAATTTTTCAATGATGCTCGAAATACATACTTATTTTGGACACAAGATAAAAGCTTTCGTTTTCATAGGAGCTAGAGTTATACCTATAAAGGTGGATCTTCATCCATCTAGGCCGCAACCTCGCAAAAAATTTTTAAAAATATGTTAGCAACATTTTCGCAACATTTTATTATACCAGTTTAGTCATAGATGTCAAAGGTCCGTCAAAGGTTTGCAGTTAAATTATGCGTTAGGGCAAATTTTATTTGCATTGACGTAGTAATAAAATACGTAGGAAATACATGATGTTGCAAAATGGCTACATTTTTAGCTATGTTTACAATGTAATGGTTTTATGATGAACATTTACGCCTGGGGTTTGGTATTTTTTCCTTCTAAATTTATAGCAAATTTTTACATTCTGATTACAACTATTTATGAAGGCCATAAATTAATGGTGTCAATATTTTGCATTAGGTTATTGGATTGATTGAAATACCAGCATCTACGTAACACGTAATAACGTAGCTAGTGGTATACAATTTAAAATATAGCAAAACGAAGAATTTCTTGCTTATTTTCGGGGTCCGGTAAGCTAGCTGGCGATCTTCCGGTCCAAATTCCTCCACAAATTTCAAAATCTTATTTAAAGATTGAAAAAGGGCGATCTAGTAGTAAAAATACTACGACCGAAGAACAATAATTCTGCCAAACTGGAAGAAACCGGTTCCAGAACCAAAGAAGAAAGTCTTTAAAGAACTTTCGAAACAGAGCTTATTATTATTATTGTAAATTAGAGCAAATGATCGTTCATATTAACTATAGTCTTGTCTAATCATAATTTTTGCAGGCATTTATGTTTTATGTTCGGGGAACCCCACAAGTCCGAAGAAACCCCCAATGCTAGGGGTGTAACCCTTCTGGTCGGCCAAATTTCCCTAGGGGGGGTCGGTCGTGAGGATCTTTTTTTTCTGTCTTCGCAGCCATATTTATTTACTTCGCAGCCATAGCTTTTCCTTCAGGGAATAACGTCGTGAACAAAAAAGCTTTCAACAAATTTACGGCCGCACGTGCACATCTAGCAACAAACAGGCGCAATTCGCGCAAGTTTTTGTACTATGGAACCACTTTGAAACCCGTCGAGCTGCCATGCCCATTCGGGGGGGGCGGTGCTGGGCACGCCGTTACCCCCCCCCTGGCTTTTAGGCCTCGGGGGGTGGGGTCCGGACCTCAGGGGGTTACCCACTACCCCCCCCTGCTGGCATGTATGCTTTAAACTAATGTTCCGTTAATATACACTGCATAACTGATCGCAACCTAACACTATATATAGTGTACTAGGACCAGTTCTGGCCCTAAGGGATCCCAGCTGCACCACCATTTTCCTTGATGTGGTAAGCGGACAACCTCGGCTTCCACGACTCCCCGGTGAACCGTTAGCTGACCTAACAGAATCGCTTAGCTTAGCAGGCTGCCGGTGGGTTAACCAATGTGTCCGGCCTGGCCCCTATAATGGCCCACGTATCTAGTGGTACGAAGGTCCCCCTGAGGGAGGGTCAACCCTTAACCTGCTCACAGGTAATAAAGCTGACCCGCCTTTCCCTCATCTTATTTAAATCCTTAATGATGATGAGTTTTCCTGTCCTTGATCTAGTATTGTTATCGATTTCCAAATGGGTAATGTCCGATCGATCTGCGAGACTACTGAAGTAATTATTTTCGTTTATACTTTCGAAATCCCGTTTATGCGCCTTTCACACAATAATGCGTACAGCGACTGGAAAATTTGTTTTACAAACGATGCGTTGTCCGTACCTTGTTACAAACGATCGATCGTCCGTATATCAGGTTATAGACGACAAGGCGTTTATAAATTTGGTTACAGACGATTCATCGTTCGTAACAAATTTTACAAACGACGCGCTTTTTTTGTAATATTTGTTATGGACGATTGGTTGTTAGTAACATTTTGTTATAAACGATCGATCGTCTAAAACAAATGTTATAAACGATCGATCGTCCATAACGAATATTACAAACAGTTCGTCGTTTGTAATATTTGTTAGGTACGACAAATCGTCTGTAACCAAATTTATAGACGCCTTGTCGTCTATAACCTGATATACGGACCATCGATTGTCTGTAGCAAGGTACGTTCAGTCGCTGTACCATCATTCTGTGAACGGCGTATAACCAAACTGTTGTATTCAGCGTACTAAAGAACCTACATAGACTATTTTTAATACCCTGCATGAAATGCATGACAAAAAATGAAGACAAACTACACGGTTAAAACAACACTTGTTGCTTCTCCCTCGCAGTGTCGTTACGCATAATATTTAGAACATTTTGAATGAATTTTAAATAACTAAATTCACCGAAACTAACGCCCAGATGTGGCGCTACTTAGCATTTATTTCGGCATGTTATCAAATCTTTCAGGTTAACGTCAGGCTAAAGTATGATGAAAAATCTTAGTTGAGTTGCAAAACGTAGCCGTATGCGTATGCGTTAACTTTAGGGCTGCTTGCTATATAGCGGAATTTAAACACTCAACACTCTACTTTTCTCTCAATTATAAAATTATCTATCGGTTACAGTGCTCACTTGGACACTCTGCAGTGACCCCCAGCCATTTGCGATGTAGCATCTGTGATTGGTTGTTTACACATCGGCAAATTTTGTTGCCTAGCGAGTAGCAACCAGCTGTTTTGTCATCCGATAGCCTGCAGACAACAAATATGAATGTATCGTCTATGCTTCTCTCTGAAAACAAATGTCTGCTGGTTTTCCAACATTTTGCGATTTCGATATTTTACGGCAATATTAAGATAAAGGTCCTGCAAATTTGATTCAGTACGTGCAGACAAAGCTGATCTTAGGAGGTAAATTCCACTATACAAG
>JASANE010030083.1:0-16366 GCA_030248225.1 Trileptium ribeirensis | reverse complement strand
AAATCTGCGGATTTGGAACAAAAATTGAGTAACGACGGTGGAACGGAGCGAGCGTGGTTTATTCGACTAGTTGTCAATACGTTTAATCATTTGTAAAAACTTATGTATTTTATGTATATCACCCTAAAACTTGTGACACCCCTGGCATTATAGTCTTGGTTTGATAAGAGTTAAAAGATCACCGCGTATTCTGCGTGTCATAAAACTTTAATAATTATATATTTATCTGATTGTGCAGAAAACAACGCATGTGCTAGAAATCGGGTTCATAGAACCTAAATATATTGAAACCACCTGAAAAACCATAAAATACTCGTACTATACAACCAAACCATAGTATAGGGAAACCAATATATGTATCTATACACGCAATACATAGCCAAATAAATGTAGACAGACTAGGCTAGATTTTGGAAATCGTATTCATCGGCCATTGAAGGCCCTGAAAATATATAATATAGTCAAGATGAATTATAAAACGATCGTTTTCAGTGTGCTTGATAACTTAATAGGCACTCATTAGATGGCACAAACACGCAATAACATGCCGACATGTGAAAATCCTATATTATTGCAAAGGAATGACGAAGAATATTCGAACCCACAGCGATGCAGGGAGTGGCCCACAAAAACTGATACTGGAAGTGGTTTTCATATTTATACATGTGACGCCTCAATGGCGAGGTATGAGCTTCGAAACACTGACATGCCCATGGCCAGATTTGGCAAAAGACCCTTAAAAGTCAGTCTTCGGATACTTTCAGCTGAAAGATGGGATCGGAACTTTTAGCATTCGACTAAATGGCACATTTAACGAAACAAAAAGAAATTTTTATCGAAATCCATCCACCGAAAATTTTTTACGATTTTGTCCGTAGTTTTCTCGGGGGAAATTCCTCTCGCTTCGTTTCAAAATATTCGATATATTGATGTAGGTGCAACATTTAATGGCACTGCAACAAGATGAGTGTTTTTCTGTGTTAAAAATCATCCCTAACCGACCTATCGACACCCGACGTCACGGATCTCCCTCAAAGATCCCTAAAACTTTGCGCTCAAAAAACCAGAAAACATTATCGTATATTATAAACCCAGAAAAACAGTGTTGGTTATGGAGCTGCTTTTTTGACAACTATTCTGTTTCCCAGATGTAAAAGGGACGCCTCCTGGCTTGTGTTCCATTACAAAATTCTGGGACTATCAAATTTTTAGTTCTTCCGGCAAAACTCAGTTTATACCAGAAGTCGCCAATATTTTTTTCTGAAAATTTCTGATTACAAAAAGATAGAGGAATATCGTAAAATTTTTCAAAATCGTTGTCAACGTCAGCAAAAGGTGTGCTGGCAAGCAAACTTTTTTAGACGAATTTTATTAACTATTTTAGAATTTAACATTAAAATTTTGACAATATTAGTACGGTAACAGTAAACATAAACGACTCCGCTATTTAAAGACTGTCTTTGACGTCAACTGAACGCGTAATAGCAGCATTTCTGAAATGGTTTGTCAGCCTTTTTAGGACTTTGCACTAAATATACAGAATAAATTATTTTGACAATTTTTAGTTTTGAATCATTTGGTTGAACAGAATATTTCCTGTAAATGTTTCACGTTGCCTGGTAATATTCGATATCCAAAACGAATAACAACAATACTCGCTACATATTGAGTATCGCCTTACGAGCGAGCAGCGAGCGAACAACAAACTAAAATATGGTAATAAACATTTTTCTTCCCACAAGCTTATGCAAAAATTTGCCAATATGCTTTCTGAAATACACAACAAAATACAAAAATATAGAAGGAATAGCGTAAAATTTTTCAAAATCGTTTTCAATGTCAGCAAAACGCGTGCTCGCAAACTTTTTAAGGTGAATTTTATTAGCTATTACCCCACACGGTGTTAGGCACACTGCGACATCAGCCTATCTTAGACACCTCTTGTTTTTGTTAATTTTTTGAAAAGGTAGATAGATAAGAGAGATCAGCACTTTTCGACTGTCAAGCACACCGGTGCTTTTCGAAGATTTATTGACAGTGTGTGCCATAAATCTCGTCAACATGCATAATGGTATCGATATATCAATATTTTAAAAAAAAATTACACTGCACAACTGACTAATGCATTGCATTAACTGCACACGGTGTCCTTTACTGTTAATTCGCACCACATTGATAGCTAAGGGTGTATACGACACCGTAAAACAAAAATTTAGTAGCTAGGGGTGTGTACAGTGTCGGAAATTGATTTACGGTATGTATATGACCCAGAGTGTCTATACGGTAGGGTCGCGACTACAGGGAGACAAAAGTTCCACGCAACGTGCACATTATAACGTGAACGCCGCATTATTTTAGTTGAATAAGTTGCTTTTTTGCATTCGTATGCTGGAAAACTAAAGGAAATGTCAAAGCAGAAGGGAAAAAATTTGCCGTCCGACGCTAAAAAATCATGTGACTTTTAAGTTCCCGGTATAATAATATTATGGTTTGATTAGGACTTGTCGACTGCAGAAGTAATATAGCGGCCAAGCGTGATGCCCAATCTACAGAAAAATGGTCCCATCGTTAACGTTTGATATCGATTTCTATTTATATAATAAAGCAGATTTAAAATTAAATAAAGTCTCCACTTTATATTAGCAAATAAATGATTAATGTTGTTTTAAGTGTCGCATCCAGCACCGACATTCGATACAATCGATCACTATATGATTGCACTACATCGTCTACTTGTCAAAAGCCTGCTGAATATCCAGATTTTGTGGCAAACGTGGAAAATATGGTTGCTCGAATTAAATTTTAACAACAAAACTGCTAATCCTGAACCGATGAATGGATTGCCCAATGGATGTATCCATTCGTTCCGTTGTTGTCTGCAACAAGAAGCGATGGATAAGGGTTTTCCCTTTATACCTGTGAATTATAAATATTAAAAAATGATCTTGATGTTAAGCAATTAATACATTCCTGTAGCATGGTTTTATAAAATCGGTGAGGCAAAAATCGAACAAAATCAGAATTGGACCATTCGGTAGCCAATGATTTTGTATTATTGACAAAGCAACCACGGCTTACCTCGGTTCTATCCTGCTCGCGCACCAATTTCACTCTGGCATCCAAGCATCTCAATCGACACCGAAGCGTCCCACTAAAAACAAGTCTCATTCGGGCACAATAATTGTGAATCACTATTGCATCGAAGAGTAGCACTGGGGCACTATGTATGTAGGTCACATGTGTGTTTGCATTATTTGCTTCTTTATGCACGTGTTTAATTTATTATAAAATGTGAAGCTTAAATTAAGCTTCAGGTACCGGTATTATCTTGTTGTTGACTTATAGGGTTACAGTAGAATCAATGTCTACAAGAGTGCCGATAAATTCTATAATGAAAATCAGCATTCGGCTATACCTAACCTATAAGCGTACAGTATCTGGCAAAAACGCTGCTAGCTCGAATTTCTCTTCTTTCTAAAGGCGACTACCATTTGTAGCGGGTATTGCATATAGTAGTACAGCATGGAAAACTATAAAATTTAAGCTGCAGCCTAAGAAAGTATTAACTAAGATGCCAAGCCACTTTTTTTTCTAATATTCATTGTTTTGTACTACAATATAAATAAATTATTAACATAGTTTGTCTAAGCGATCATAGATAGTAATACACCATATTTTAACACTTTCTTTAAACTAAAGCGTAGCATGTACAATCTTGAACAAACTTTTACTCCGACCATAAATTGATGCTTGGATTGAAATCACCCTGGCCACTACTGTATTTAGTATCTACTGCTCGGTTCCTTGGGAACTTCGTAAAGCAAACGAATGACGCACGTACAACGGACGACAATAAGCGCGCCATGCATTGTGCACTTTCATGGATATTGCAAGAAAAACAAGATAATTGGTGTAGTTCGGAAATTAAACAGTTTTGGTCTGGCTCGTGCAAAAAGACTCTAATGCAGTCCATGTCGTTCTCAATGTCTTCGACCTAAGGTCCACATGACATTGGAGACGCCGAAGTTTGTCAATGGTTATTTTGGAAACACAAAAATCTTGAGGAAATGGTTATTTCTTGAAACGCCTTGTAACGGCTGATTCGAATGGTACAAAAATTACAAATGTAGTTCTTTCAAAACTGATAATTTTAGGCTGACTCCACAAAACTTTGAAGTTATTTCTTGAAACGCCTTGTAACGGCTGATTCGAATGGTACAAAAATTACCCGTGTATCTTCAAAACTGATAATTTTAGGCTGACTCCACAAAACTCACATTTCCTGAACTATTTCGTAGCTGCGATACTGTAGATGTCGCAACAACGTCTGAACAAGCACGCTAGTACTTTATTGAAGTTACTTCACAAATTAATTTTGGATCGAAATTTGTGGTTCGAACAAAGCACGACACAGATTAACATTCATTCAGCACATTTCTCAAACAGAATCATTTTCGTTCCCCCAACAACCAAAAAGAACGGTAATTTCAAAATTCAGATAAACCTTAAAAGTTAAAAACTATATTAAATTTGGAGCAATACATTGTCATTTGCTCCAGTTATTCTTCGTTCAGTTATGCTCCAGAAACTAATATAGTTTTTAACTTTTAAGGTTTATCTGAATTTTGAAATTACCGTTCTTTTTGGTTGTTGGGGGAACGAAAATGATTCTGTTTGAGAAATGTGCTGAATGGATGTAATCTAGTGCTCGTGCTTGTTCGAACCACAAATTTTGGATCCAAAATTAATTTGTAAAGTAACTTCAATAAAGTACTAGCGTGCTTGTTAGAAAGAGTTGTTGCGACATCTACAGTATCGCCACTCAAATAGTTCAGGAAGAATATGTGAGTTTTGTGGAGTCAGCCTAAAATTATCAGTTTTGAAGATACACGGGTAAATTTTGTTAGCATTCGAGTCAGCCGTTACAAGGCGTTTCAAGAAATAACTTCAAAGTTTTGTGGAGTCAGGCCTGAAATACTCAGTTTTGAAGAATTACACGGGTAATTTTTGTTACCCCATTGAATCAGCCGTTACAAGGCGTTTCAAGAAATAACCATTTCCTCAAGATTTTTGTTTTTCCAAAATAACCATTGACAAACTTTGTGTTTTCCAATGCCTAATGGACCTTAGGTAGAAGACATTGAGAACAGACATGGACTGCAGTTAAGAGCTCTTTTGCACGAGCCAGACCAAAACTGTTTAATTTCCGAACTACACCAATTATCTTGTTCTTGCAATATCCATGAAAGTGCACAATGCATGGCGCGCTTATTGTCGTCCGTTGTACAGTGCGTCATTCGTTTGCTTTACGAAGTTCCCGAAGGAACCGAGCAGTAGATACTAAATACAGTAGTGGCCAGGGTGATTTCAATCCAAGCATCAATTTATGGTCGGAGTAAAAGTTTGTTCAAGATTGTACATGCTACGCTTTAGTTTAAAGAAAGTGTTAAAATATGGTGTATTACTATCTATGCTCGCTTAGACAAACAAAGTTAATAATTTATTTATATTGTAGTACAAAACAATGAATATTAGAAAAAACAGTGGCTTGGCATCTTAGTTAATACTTTCTTAGGCTGCAGCTTAGAATTTCATAGTTTTGATGCTGTACTACTATATGCAATACCCGCTACAAATGGTAGTCGCCTTTTAAGAAAGAAGAGAAATTCGAGCTAGCAGCGTTTTTGCCAGATACTGTACGCTTATAGGTTAGGTATAGCCGAATGCTGATTTTCATTATAGAATTTATCGGCACTCTTGTAGACATTGATTCTACTGTAACCCTATAAGTCAACAACAAGATAATACCGGTACCTGAAGCTTAATTTAAGCTTCACATTTTATAATAAATTAAACACGTGCATAAAGAAGCAAATAATGCAAACACACATGTGACCTACATACATAGTGCCCCAGTGCTACTCTTCGATGCAATAGTGATTCACAATTATTGTGCCCAAATGAGACTTGTTTTCATCGGAACGTTTCGGTGTCGATTGAGATGCTTGGATGCCAGAGTGAAATTGGTGCGCAGCAGGATAGAACCAGGGTAGGCCGTGGTTGCTTTGTCAATAATACAAAATCATCGGCTACCAATCGTCCAATTCTGATTTTGTTCGATTTTTGCCTCACCGATTTATAAAACCATGCTACAGGAATGTATTAATTGCTTAACATCAGATCATTTTTTAATATTTATAATTCACAGGTATAAGGGAAAACCCTTATCCATCGCTTCTTCTGCCAGACAACAACCGAACGAATGGATACATCCATTGGGCAATCCATTCATCGGTTCGGTATTAGCAGTTTTGTTGTTAAAATTTAATTCGAGCAACCATATTTTTCACGTTTGCCACAAAATCTGGATATTCAGCAGGCTTGTCGAGAATCAGACGATGTAGTGCAATCATATAGTGATCGATTGTATCGAATGTCGGTGCTGGATGCGACACTAAAACAACATTAATCATTTATTTGCTAATATAAAGTGGAGACTTTATTTAATTTTAAATCTGCTTTATTATATAAATAGAAATCGATATCAAACGTTAACGATGGGACCATTTTTCTGTAGATTGGGCATCACGCTTGGCCGCTATATTACTTCTGCAGTCGACAAGTCCTAATCAAACCATAATATTATTATACCGGGAACTTAAAAGTCACATGATTTTTTAGCGTCGGACGGCAAATTTTTTCCCTTCTGCTTTGACATTTCCTTTAGTTTTCCAGCATACGAATGCAAAAAAGCAACTTATTCAACTAAAATAATGCGGCGTTCACGTTATAATGTGCACGTTGCGTGGAACTTTTGTCTCCCTGTAGTCGCGACCCTACCGTATAGACACTCTGGGTCATATACATACCGTAAATCAATTTCCGACACTGTACACACCCCTAGCTACTAAATTTTTGTTTTACGGTGTCGTATACACCCTTAGCTATCAATGTGGTGCGAATTAACAGTAAAGGACACCGTGTGCAGTTAATGCAATGCATTAGTCAGTTGTGCAGTGTAGTTTTTTTTAAAATATTGATATATCGATACCATTATGCATGTTGACGAGATTATGGCACACACTGTCAATAAATCTTCGAAAAAGACACGGTGTGCTTGACAGTCGAAAAGTGCTGATTCTCTTATCTATCTACCCTTTCAAAAAATTAACAAAAACAAGAGGTGTCTAAGATAGGCTGATGTCGCAGTGTGCCTAACACCGTGTGGGGTAATAGCTAATAAAATTCACCTTAAAAAGTTTGCGAGCACGCGTTTTGCTGACATTGAAAACGATTTTGAAAAATTTTACGCTATTCCTTCTATATTTTTGTATTTTGTTGTGTATTTCAGAAAGCATATTGGCAAATTTTTGCATAAGCTTGTGGGAAGAAAAATGTTTATTACCATATTTTAGTTTGTTGTTCGCTCGCTGCTCGCTCGTAAGGCGATACTCAATATGTAGCGAGTATTGTTGTTATTCGTTTTGGATATCGAATCTTACCAGGCGACCTGAAACAGTTTACAGGAAATATTCTGTTCAACCAAATGATTCAAAACTAAAAATTGTCAAAATAATTTATTCTGTATATTTAGTGCAAAGTCCTAAAAAGGCTGACAAACCATTTCAGAAATGCTGCTATTACGCGTTCAGTTGACGTCAAAGACAGTCTTTAAATAGCGGAGTCGTTTATGTTTACTGTTACCGTACTAATATTGTCAAAATTTTAATGTTAAATTCTAAAATAGTTAATAAAATTCGTCTAAAAAAGTTTGCTTGCCAGCACACCTTTTGCTGACGTTGACAACGATTTTGAAAAATTTTACGATATTCCTCTATCTTTTTGTAATCAGAAATTTTCAGAAAAAAATATTGGCGACTTCTGGTATAAACTGAGTTTTGCCGGAAGAACTAAAAATTTGATAGTCCCAGAATTTTGTAATGGAACGCAAGCCCGGAGGCATCCCTTTTACATCTCGAAAACAGAATAGTATTCAAAAGAGCAGTTTCCATTAACCCAACACTGTTCCTTTCTGGTTTTTTAACAAAAGATAATGTTTTCTGGTTTTTTGAGCGCAAACTTTCAGGGATCTTTGAGGAAGATTCGTGACATCGGGTGTCGATCGCTTCGGGATTGGGGATAATTTTTGACGCGGAAAAACACTCATTTTGTTGCAGTGCCATTAAATGTTCCACCTACATCAATATATCGAATAATATTTAAAACGAAGCAAAAATATCACCGAGAAAACTACAAAGCAAAATCGTAAAAAATTTTCGGTGGATGGATTTCGATAAAAATTTCTTTTTGTTTCGTTAAATGTGCCATTTAGTCGAATGCTAAAAGTTCCGATCCCATCTTTCAGCTGAAAGTATCCGAAGACTGACTTTTAAGGGTCTTTTGCCAAATCTGGCCATGGGCATGTCGGTGTTTTGAAGCTAGTACCTCGCCATTGAGGCATCACATGTATAATCTGAAAACCACTTCCAGTATCAGTTTTTGTGGGCCACTCCCTGCATCGCTGTGGGTTCGAATATTCTTCGTCATTCCTTTGCAATAATATAGGATTTTCACATGTCGGCCATGTTATTGCGTGTTTGTGCCATCTAATGAGTGCCTATTAAGTTATCAAGCACACTGAAAACGATCGTTTTATAATTCATCTTGACTATATTATATATTTTCAGGGCCTTCAATGGCCGATGAATACGATTTCCAAAATCTAGCCTAGTCTGTCTACATTTATTTGGCTATGTATTGCGTGTATAGATACATATATTGGTTTCCCTATACTATGGTTTGGTTGTATAGTACGAGTATTTTATGGTTTTTCAGGTGGTTTCAATATATTTAGGTTCTATGAACCCGATTTCTAGCACATGCGTTGTTTTCTGCACAATCAGATAAATATATAATTATTAAAGTTTTATGACACGCAGAATACGCGGTGATCTTTTAACTCTTATCAAACCAAGACTATAATGCCAGGGGTGTCACAAGTTTTAGGGTGATATACATAAAATACATAAGTTTTTACAAATGATTAAACGTATTGACAACTAGTCGAATAAACCACGCTCGCTCCGTTCCACCGTCGTTACTCAATTTTTGTTCCAAATCCGCAGATTTATAGAAAGGAAGCGTAACCCATTATGATATTTTGCCGCAAAGATATAGATGTAGCTTCTACTTTTTGGCTATGTCCACGACGGTCCAAACGAAATTCTACTTGGTTCTGAATTATAATCTTGCGACGACTAGTAGAATAACAGTAGCTAGGCATTAAGGTTTTGTTTATGGTTTTGCTATTTTTTGTTTTTCGTTTCTCCTTTTAAATTATTAAAGTCCAACTATTTTTACGGCAGTTGGGAATTCGCCGACATAAGCGCTTAGTATTTTATAAGTTCGACGGACAACAGCAAACGGAGAACTAAAGAAGCAACAATGCATGATTCCATATCGAATCGCAGAAGAATGTGAGTTGAGAAATGAATGATAATGATAAAAAATTTGTGCTTAAATATCTCGGTAGTGGGAGCAAAATCTAGGCGCCGAATCTCGCAGTCACAGATCGGCGGACATGTTTACGGGGTCGACGCGGTGGTTTCGGGATCGTCCTCCGATCCCCCTGTAAAACATTTTAAAAACAACCCCATTAACATTGAATGGAGCCAAGGACAAAAAGAAGTGCATAAAAAGGAGCGCGAAACGCGAATGAACGTAAACGAACGCTAGACCGTTAGTTTACAAACGAGCGTAAACGTAAATAAAATCTGTCGTATTTTAGATCGATTTCTTGCGTTCGTTTATGAGCTAGCGTAAACGCAAACGTTTATGAGCTATGTAAAGTTCGTTTATAAACGGAGGTTGCGTTCGTTTTTTGTGCACTATTATTTCTGTCCGTGAGAGTATTTTTATTGGTACAGTAACAACATACAAAAAATACACTGTGTAGTCACTAAATATTGTTAAAAACACAACATATAGGCCATGCTTAGAGCCTAATTTGTCGGACTAGTTCGCAAAGCGTTGTATGCAGAAATAATGGAATAGTCACTAAATATTGTTAAAAACACAACATATAGGCCATGCTTAGAGCCTAATTTGTCGGATTAGTTCGCAAAGCGTTGTATGCAGAAATAATGGAATAGTCACTAAATATTGTTAAAAACACAACATATAGGCCATGCTTAGAGCCTAATTTGTCGGACTAGTTCGCAAAGCGTTGTATGCAGAAATAATGGAATAGTCACTAAATATTGTTAAAAACACAACATATAGGCCATGCTTAGAGCCTAATTTGTCGGACTAGTTCGCAAAGCGTTGTATGCAGAAATAATGGAATAGTCACTAAATATTGTTAAAAACACAACATATAGGCCATGCTTAGAGCCTAATTTGTCGGACTAGTTCGCAAAGCGTTGTATGCAGAAATAATGGAATAGTCACTAAATATTGTTAAAAACACAACATATAGGCCATGCTTAGAGCCTAATTTGTCGGACTAGTTCGCAAAGCGTTGTATGCAGAAATAATGGAATAGTCACTAAATATTGTTAAAAACACAACATATAGGCCATGCTTAGAGCCTAATTTGTCGGACTAGTTCGCAAAGCGTTGTATGCAGAAATAATGGAATAGTCACTAAATATTGTTAAAAACACAACATATAGGCCATGCTTAGAGCCTAATTTGTCGGACTAGTTCGCAAAGCGTTGTATGCAGAAATAATGGAAACACAGCGGTGGTCACAACGAAGTATCTAGTTCATATCATTATTATCATTATCATTATTCATGATTACTACTATAAGAGTAATTATCCGCAGTAGGTATGGATCACTTACTATCGGGCAACGGCGTCGCTTTAAAGGTTTCAGCAAGCACAGTACGCGCCGTATCCAATTGCCGCTTAAGCGCCAAATTCGTATCTTTGTCTCTGCTCGTTTCAACTTCGAATGTCGCTACGTTATTCTAAAAACAGAACAAAAATATAAAAATACGATATGGAGTTTCTGAAATAATTGATCCACAAAGACATTAAACTAAAATAAAAGCTAATAATGAAGATGATATTAAAATCATAAGTTAAAGGCACTAAAAATAACCCCAACATAGCAACCGTGTACTGGTCTATGGTTGTTATAGGAAATTTTACTTAAGATGAAAGATGTGGGTCTTAATAATGATTGACAGTCAAATAAATTAAAACTGATACACTTTGACTTCATAACATTTTATCGTGGAATTTTCTGAACTATACACAATGTACAATGTCTAACACAAATTACATAATCATTGCGTTTGCAGCACTTAAAGACGTGACTCGTTAAAAGTCTATCAAACAGTACCATCAGCGGATATAGTCTATTTTTGTCAAAGGGCAAAGTTGAGATTTATTTTTTTATAATAATTTTAAATTTAATGCACTCACCCAATGAAGTGGAGACACTCATTCCCTAGAAAACAGTTATGAAGATGGCCGGTGATATGGTGATGAATTTAATCAATTATTTAATGCACTGTTGTTTCTTCCCAATTTTGTGTTACACACATTCTATCTATGACGTGAAATAACGTGAATAGTTGAAGTAGCAGTAGGAGTATGTAGGTTTCAAATAGCTTCTTTCTTAGAACTAGAAAGGATTGAAGATTCGAACTAACACAGTTAGTCTTTTGGAATGCCGTTGCATCAGACACCAAGAGACGCAGGCAAAGAACGCTCCAAAAACGTAATCCTGTTGAACGACAACGGTTCATATCAGGCTAATGTTAAGGCGGTAATTCGACAGGACACGACGGTACATATATTATGGCAATCGTCTGGATATAGTTGTGTTTTTCAGTTCACGTTAGCGATATAGGTAAGGATGAAGGCGATAAAGGATTGAACCATGGCTCACTTGCCAAATGTGAAAGAGTTTCGGTACTAGTACTGTAGCAATACGAGTCGTACATTATAATGAACTTTATAGCTTTTCCATACATTTAGAAAACAATATCGAATACGAAAATTATCTGTTCTGTGGTACCGTATTAACTATTTTCTTAAGCTATAACCAAATCAAGCAAATCAAATTTTTACTCCAGATTTCTGAGTCAGTACATAGAGGAGATAGGCCTTACACAAACTTATTCGGGGCAATACATAAATAATTTATGGATCATTTCACAATACGACCAGACAAAATGACTAATGACTTTTTTGGCTCCGATTATCTTCATTTTTTACAACCTGTGACCAAAAAACGTCAAGGATTCCGAATTTGAGATCCCTATAGCAAATTTTTTAACCGTTCTAATGCTATGGCTTCCCAAATACCAGCCCCTGCTGCCCATAATTTGGGAACTTACTATGTGGATGTCCTGCCCGTTACGGGATGGAGGCCAAAAAAATTTTAGTTTAAAACAACTAAGTAATGAGCTTTCCTAGCGTAAATAACATTTTTACAGGTCCACTGCACGTTTCTGTGCTACAGCCAAAATATACACTTTTACCACACCCCTTGACCAAAAGGACATCGTAGCATGAAATGATCCACATGCCGCCTGTCAATGCACTTTTTTAAGTCTATTTTATTAGGAGACATTATAATCTTGACAAGAAACTGTGTGATAAATAATATTTTCTACAGAAAGTAAGAGCCTGATTGTTTTCAGATACAGACATTAGTCAGTAGCTTTGTATGGCTCGCTGTTCAGATGCACTTCTGTGGAACAATTACACACAGTAACGGACAGAAATGAGTGAACATCCGTTTTCGTTCGTTCACAAACAAACGCAAAAACGTTCTAAAATATGCCAAATTTTGTTTACAGTTTACGTTCGTTTGTAAACAAGCATTCTACTGTTTGTTTACGTTTCACATTGAGTATTACGCAATAAATTTTGTCCGTGAACCTAGTTTGCCCGGAAGCAAGGCACTCCGCACAGTGTATAAAAATAGACACAAAAGGATGGGGAAAATATTGTTTCAACATTAGTTTTTATAAGTTCTATAACGCAAAGTGTGCATATTAATATATACACCCAATTTAACTGGCTATGGTATAGCTGTTGGCAATATAAGATCGACTTTTTCAGCTGCTAAATAATAATACATAAAATTTTTCAAATGAGTAGAAGATATCGAATTACAAATATTTCTCTCAAATTACAGTCTAAAAATTATTTAGATCTGAAATTAAGCTTTACATTATGTGTTATATAGAATCGTTCATGTTTGCGCGGAAATATTCTACGGACTAAATGGGAAACCTTGCCATAAGCTTACATAGCAGCCTGTTAAACATGGAATAGAACTTAAAGAGAACATAAATGTCTTCCTCGTTTCGAACGAACTAACATGGAACAGAAATCGACTAAAATTCAGTATTCCGCTAGCAACCCTCGACACACCTCAAGGAAAATTAGGGATAACTCTTGATGTTGAATTTTTCGAAAAAGCATCGAAAAAAAATCGGCAATCATTTCTAGCGCCCCTAGATTGCTTTAACGTATTATCCCATAAAATGATTCTAGCTTAGTCACGATGACTTAACCCTTTCATGCCAGGAATTAATTTGTGTATTGTGTAGTGTTTGACAAACTCAAGCCGGCGCCAGGGTTCTAACCCGGGACGTATCTGGGAGCTGTTGCTCGGCTCCTTCAGGAACCTCCAAATGCGAGCTAATAATAATGCACTTGCAAACGTACAGCATACGACAAACTCAGTAAACACGAAATCCTTAACTGTGCGTTGGGTCCATTAGGACCTTATGAGCATGAAATGATCAAAGCAAAAGGCAGTTACAAGCAACAGCCTGATGAGCCAAAATATGTGGGCGAACAATGTTGCATTTATTTCAATAAACTAAAGAACGACAGAGCAAAGAGTTTCGTACCTGAGCACGCTGGACATGTTTCTCTAAAGTGGCCAACTCTTCTTCTAAATCTGCCGCTCGACGCCGCAATCGCTTAAGTTCTGCATCGCGCTCTACAACAAAATAATATTTCGCAACTAAAAACCTGAAATTAAATGCACCGAACTCCTTAACAAAATTATTATTCTAATTTGCACCATAAATAATGACTCCTTGGCAGACATTTACTGTTACTTCAGTGTGAGGCTAAACTAAACGACTTTGCACAATAAGCGAATAGAAAAGCCAACTTATAAAGAATGTCTGCATGTTTGCATAATGCTGAGTTTAAAATGATGAATGTATAACGTTAAAAATGATGTTTGTAACAATTTTATGAAAAATGGCAGTCCGAACAAGACATAAAAATCGTTGTAAGTTCGAATATACTATCATTCACAAGGCAATACTAGTATCTCGCATGCGAGGGTGAAACGGGCTCTCATACTGGGCTCTCCAAACCTGGGAGTGTGGCCCTGGCATTTTCAAATGAACCTACCAAAAACCGGGTACCCCTCTGTTCGTGCCAACTGGCAAAATTTTAAGCTCTCCGATTCATAGTCTCTCGATAAAATTTTGTGTGTCCGATTGTTACAAATCTCAAATGACATACAATTTGATCAAAATTTGTAGTACAATTCCGCAATAAGCCAAAAATAACGTAAATTTTTTCAAAATATGTTTAAAAATATATTTTCTCTCCATAAATAATGTTGTGCAGGGTTTCGGACAGAATGACAAAAAGTGACCCATACAAAGCAGTGTTCAAAAAAGTGGTATATCTCAATGAGCTGATTCTGTGTTTTTCTATGCGAATGTGTATCGAGATATAGGCTGCGAAATACTGGTAACTATATGCTCGGATTTGGCAAAAAACCTTTAAACCTGTTTTGCCATTTTGACAAGGACGATGGGATCGGAGCTCTTCGCGTTCAACTGAAGGCTCATGCTATCACTTTTTCTATCCAACAAAAAAATTTATCGAAATCTCTCCACTCGAAGATGAGTTATGAATAACAGCGACAGGTAAAAAATAGTGATTTTCACCCTAGCGCCCTGCTCAAAGCGCCGAAGTAAAATTTTGGTCTAGTGGAGAGATTAATTCCTTCATGATAGCCAGACTAATTATTCCATGATAGTCGTGGAGGAATTATTATGGTTTCCTAAGTACCGCTTTTAAAGCTGTAAAAGTCGAAGCAGCATTTCCATGTAGATGGGAGTGGATTCAGATCTTCAAACTTCTGAGCTCCCTCATGAATATTTTCACTCCCCCATGCCACGGTCCTATGGTACGTTTAAAAATGAACAGATACTTATTTACACTGGAAAATCGAGGAACACACTATCACAGTGGACAAAATCCCTGACATTTTTCCTCCCAGGCTCCCATAAATCGATACTCTCAGACTGGGTTTTGACATTTTGCAAGGGCTTAGTCATAGTCGACCAGTTCCGATAGCACAATAATTACGATCGATACCTTTGTTGTGTTCGAGAAATTCTTTTGTAAAAATTGGTATGTTGCTGTTTGGAACCGTCGGTGGATCCTGAAATAGAGATACTTTCATATAAAAATCCGCTTCCCTATTAAGGTAGTCACATAACCACATGAAACGTTACGGTTAGAATATATCGTTCTTGTGTGTTCAAATAAATTTTGATTCATATATATACTAGAAACGTATACGTATTTTTGAATTATAGTTAAAATCGAATATCTATGCAAGAAAAACAATATTAACGAAATGGAATTTAATATACATAATCGAACAATTTAGCCACTCTTATAAAAGCGAATATTACGTCACCTAACACCAGCAATATAACAGTGTAAGAATCCAAACGAACGTGGTGAAATTTACCATGTGACCCCAAAACTCAACATTACCTTCGATACGATATATACGCAATTCCAAGTGCCATAATTTCCGACGAAATTCTGCCATCTAATAAAGAACTATATATATATATATATATATATATTGATGTTTATAATGAAACAGTACGCGAATAATCGAATAGGTCAACATACTGTCGTTTACGGTTGTATACCCCAGTAGAAATACTCAACTAACGTGTACGGCCTCACACCTCCAAGGGAGCAAGCGCCCAATGATCCGTAATAAACTGATCATCAATGTTCATATAAAGTAGACCATGAAAATACGCCACAGCAGCACGAAACGACGCTGGACCCTTAGTACTACGACTAATCAGCAATATTTAAGTTTACATGTTACGGTTTTTCGAACGAGTGTGCTGCGCACCACAACAAAGGTAACTACAGCAAGTTTTTTTGGAAATTGAAAACAAACCGTTCTAAATTTTAGTTTTTATTGGAAACAGTAGTTACATAACGTCCGACCTTTTCACCGAGGAAATATAAAAAATCTAAACCACAATATATATGAAGGTAGTCACACGACCATATCAAATCGTTATGGTTAAAATATATCGTGGCTTGT
>JASANE010030080.1:0-30239 GCA_030248225.1 Trileptium ribeirensis | reverse complement strand
TTTTTTGAGCTCAGTATACTACTAGATTAACGCCACAATAAGTGGTAAATTTTCGCGCTCGTTATAGGTCGGCAACAAAATCGTGTAACGTGGTATTGTGTTCGACGTCAATGTATTCAGCAACACCATGTCGCCGGATTTGTGACCATTAATAAGGAATGTTAATTATACTTATAGTAAGCAAGTTTATAATTATTGTACTAGCACACGTATTTTAACGTTGAAAACAAACTTCGGGATTAAAAACGGTAGCACTGCCGAAACACACTGTCATTTGCTTGATCTTGCAAGGAGTTACTATAGTAATAATAGCCAAGAAACATGTTTGGTTTGCTTCACCACATCTTCACATTTTCGAGCTTAACCCCTTAACGCCCATTGTGCACAAGCGTGGGATCAGTTCCGAACCACCCGGGCTGAAATTGCGCAGTTTTGAAGATACAGCGATAAATTTTTAGCCATTCCACTCAGCTTGACAAACTGATTCATAAAACACCGCTTTTGGTCAGTTGTATAAGAAGAAATTTTTCTGGGCTCTCAATGACTCTTTTCAGTAGCCAAGTTTTCTCTCGAAATGTATTTACATAATCCTAATTAACCCTCTTTTATTTAATGTCATTCGAATCACATTGCCAAGCCTAGAATCTTCAGGGTTCTTTGGGGGGTGCTGCTAAAAGACGACCCGAAGTGTGAACAGCTCAGCTTGGCAACCGTCATGTTGCCCCATGTCAACTTTAGGGGCCGAAGTATCATGCATGTGGGCAATGCACCCTTTAGGGGCGGACAGGAAATGCCGTTCTCGATATACTACGCCTAAGTCTTACTGTAAGCTAAGGTTTCTATATGAGCCATGCACTAACCAGAAGCCTAAGTCGGGGAGCTGTCGCCCTTCGAACCACACACTCTAAGTTGTTCGTTTTTCTAACGTTATAACGTCCAGCACCTAAAATTGACATGGCCCACTCTGTTTATCGTTGTTTACATGTGAGTTGTTATTCGTTTGCTGCACAGGGCCCTGGAAGGTACCTAACCACAGATAACTCAGTGATTAGCGCAAATAACTTTCGCCTGTTCATGCCCTATTCGATGCTTGACATCGGCTGGAATTAAACATAGCACAGTACACGAATAAATTCGGGTTTTGAAGTCGCAATGACGGATACAATATGGGCATCGCACAGCACATTAGAATGTCGCGTTAAATACGCAATTAATCATCAGTAAATACATATGTTAAAACACATATGGACTGCCTACCAATCTTCTCATGCTAACCTCCCACTATAATCGTTGTTTTGTATAACCAACAAGCCAAATTGTTGAGCAACCATACGAAGAGGTCATTCACTTCTTAGCGGAAAAACACATTGTCTGTACGCCAGGCGAATCCTCACTCTGAAACTAAGATTTGCACAGGTTAACGGTAGCGGCACACATAAAATACGATACAACAGACTGAATACAGAGTCGATTGTGTCTTAACCCTTTAACGCGCGCGGTAGCCTGTCCATTGTACAATGTTTGACAAACTCAAGCCCGCGTCGCAGATAAAACTCCGATTGTATGCGTGAGAAATCCCTGAGCTATCTGGGGAGATGTTGGTCGGTTCCTTAAGTAACATCACAAACTTACCGAATGACAACCCTCCTGCAAATATACACAACGCGACGTAACTAGCTTACACAAAGCATTGCAATATGCACTAACGCCAATTGGCAGAGTTGGACACGAAAGGGTTAAGCGGAAAAAACCAAGTACTTATACACAAACAAATCTCTGAAAATAACACTGATACAGGCTCATCGTAACACTTTTAGTTTTACCTTTGTTAGCCCAAAATCTAATGGCTGTGTCTAGTTTAGTATCCGTCTGCTCGTTCCTGTGAATACACGACAGGACATAAATTTACTATAATAAATATCGAAAAACGGCATTTCACAGTGTAAGCTTGATTGTGTATTAAATTAAAATTAGATATACAGAGTTCGTAGTATATATCAAAATATAAATTGATCAGCGAAGTTTTCACAAGGTACGTGCAAAGATCGTTGAATTTGCGCTTATTGTATCTCTATGAAATTTAAAAAACGTTTCTTGGGTTTTTGCGCCACCAGTCACCGCCAATTATTCTCTGTAATAATTTCAAAAACTGTTCTTCTAGTAGTTCTTTGAAGTTTCACATAATAGTTCTTGGTAGTGCAAAGTCAAATAAACTAGTTTTAAATTTCATGGAGTGTATTTTCAGTGTACGGGAAACATGAGAATTTAAAAACTATAGATAATTTATACTTAAATATAACAAAACGAAATAAACTATAGTACATTTATTACATATAAAATAGCGACAGATACACGATTATGCCAGATATTATGTCGCAGGAAGAAATTAGCAAAAACAAAAGCCAGACATTTTGTGCAAATACAATTATTAGGGCTGACATTACGATATATATACTATACACGTGTATTTTGTCATCTGAGGTGCGACATGTGAAGCTATGTTGGCGCGATCCCATGAGTGCAAACTTGAATATTAATCAGAAAGAAATCCGGCTTGCCGAATGCGTGAACGATATATATATAGACTTCATTGGGAATCCTTAGCAAATCCTCGCAGATCGAACAGCTTAATTTTCTAATCGAAATGTTTGGAAATAGGAAGTCCTCCGATTTGATGGTTTTAGTAGAAAGTGTAAAATTTGAAATCTCTTTTGAAGACTTTATTCGATAGCTCAATTCTTACCGAAATGTTTGGTGATAGATTTGATGGTTTTAGTAAAAATTGCACCACAATTTGCTATCTCTATCTAACGGGTTACTCGATAGCTCAATTTTTTTACCCAAATGTTTGGTCATAAACACAATGGAAATTTTTAATTTCAGGACAAACCGATGCCAAAATTATAACAGTGTACAGCTGCCCTTTTGTCCGAGATCATTTTCAGACTGAGCTCATATACATCACATAGCGATAAACTCTCCGTTAACTGCTGTGTGATTGTGAGCGATTTAGTGGTCTTTGCGTATAGGAATATATGCCTATACTTAGCTATCCTAATCAGTATGTATATACTTAACTGCGAACATGTACACTCGCAGTAAAGGTGTCTTTTGCGACGAACTTGGGCGTCAAAGCTCGAACTTCCACTTCTAAGACGATAAACTTGACACAAATCCCACTTCTAAGACGATAAACTTGACACAAATCGGGCTATATTATACAATGAGGAGCGCTTGAAGACGGGATTTTAGATTGTGTTGAGGACCTTGCTTTGATAGATTGCACACTAAGCTACTTAATCTACGAAACGAATAATGATGAAACCAAAAAGTTGAAGACCCACACATTAAAATCAATTATGAGACACTCAGTGTTTCAAAAGCCAGATTGGAACGAATAAATCCTGAATGTTTCTGTATATGCAGTCCTAGACAACCGTAAGGGCACTCCCTCTGGTTATTTGCACGCATTTCCTAATTTCGCACTCGTTACTCGCACGCATTTCACTTGAAAAAAACTCGAATTGCACTATCAACGCATCCACATTCTGATTTCAATATTGTATTCCACTCGTAACACAATCACGCAACCCTCCTATTGTTACTACTTGTAACTTATTCATTCCAAACTAGTGAGTCGCAATAGATTTAGGACTTGTTACCTTGACGGCTGATCTCGAATGTTGCCTTGTCATGATCTCTATAAAAATTATTATTATTACTAGTAGTAACATCAACAGAAGTACTAGTAGTAGAGGGTTTAATAGCAAACTAAAACTTTTTTAGTTTATACGTTTGCACAAACTAAAATATATTTTTATTTCAATTAAATCATCAATCAGCTATAGGTATAGGTATATCATAGAAATAACAACGAAAGATACATGTTAATTTTACTAAATATCTCTAAATTGTAAACCAGTCGCAATTTGCTCGCAATCTACACGAAAATAGTACTGCCATCTCGCTCGCAATCTGCCCGAGACCCAGACTTTTGTCCAGAACTGTATTTGTTTCCGGTATGACGTTCGTAGAGATTTGTTTTGGAGGCTAAGGTGTCACAACCCGGCCAGCTAGAGAACATGGTTTTGGCTCGAAACAAATGTATTTGTATGAGATTTGTTTATTGCAACGCAGCAAATGCTATCTATAAAACCGGTATATGTATATCTAAAATCAAAATTTAAATATATATCACGACATGTTAAAAATCTGGAACTCTCGCTGCTCAAAATTTTTCGATTTTGAAGATACAGTCGAAATTTCAGTACCGTTGAACTCCATCAACGTATGTCGCGAATTAGCGACACACCAAAACTTTTGGAACAAAAACCATGCTTATAAAACAGGATAAAATACCAAAAATTATGAGTGGTTACTGCACGACACAATACGTCAGCTGCTATTGTGTCTTGTCACAACTGCCGAAGTCAACATATCACTAGAGTCTTCCACCGAAACTGCCGAATCACCCAAATACGCTGGCACTACTTGATTGGTAACCGAAACGATAGGTGAGCCAGCATTAACAAACCTTTGCAGATCGATTGGAATTTGCTGAAGAGTTACGCCTTCGCCGGGAATACTGTTAATAAGCCCAGCATTAAACGCTGGGTTAAATGAACTTTCCAGTTGTTGATTAGACAGATTTAACATTGCCCCGGTATCGTGATCGGTCGGTTGAGTAACGGACGAAGCAGGAATGCCCAAGTTACTGGCGACTAGATTGTCGGCGATATCCGAAATTTTATGAAGGAATTCTTGAGCGATAGATGTAGGTTGCTGAGCAGTAGCTGGAGGTGGCATGAGCGAATCGCGTTGTTTTCGATCGCTATCAGCCGTTTTCGTCACAGGCGTAGTTCCGATTACTGAATGTTTTGCTTGGCTACTAGATGTACTTTTTCCCTCAGCTTTACCCAAAACTTCATTTTTGCCTTGTGCAACAGTCTGTGGCACAGCAAACTTAGTTAGCTTTGGTTGCGAAAGCAACGCTGCTAAACCAATAAGAGGAACACCGCTTGCATGGCCGAGAGGCGTTACTGCCGGATCCTGGCAGCCCGCATTGTCCTGTAACGTTATTTTTTTACCTGCATTAGATACCTGTTTAGCAGACCCTGACGGCCTTCCAATTTTATGCTCTGTGATAGAAGCATCTTTTTCTGCTTTATCCGAGGGTATAACCAGCTGAGGACTCGATAAATTTCTGCCATCACTCCCACCGGTCGATTCTCTAAGCACGGTATCTTTCTTTTTGACCGGATGACTACTGCGCGGGTCTCCACTTTCTTTGGCTGAATGTAAAGCTGCCTTATCGCTTTCACTACTCTTCGCTTCGCCTTTATGCGATATTGTAAACGCAACCCTGTGTTTTAATAATTTTGACGCCCACGAATCGTTGGCGTTACCGCTGGAACCGCCTCTGCTTTCGTCTGCGCTTGCTTTCTTGGAACGCGAAGGTGTTTTTGATGCGTCGTCTTTACTTTTCCCGCTGTGTCGCCGACGCACACTGTCCGTTCTGTCGTGGTGGTGGGGGTCCTTACTGATATCGCTTTTAGCGCTGCTGGCAGTTGCATGTACTGGCGGTAATGCCGCGGTTTGAGCGTTCGTCGTCTGTTTGCTACGTCGGGTGTCTCGATTAGTCTGTTTCTCGTTGCCGGAATGCTGCTGTGTTCCAGTAATGTTGTTGGATTTATCGAACAAGTCACTGCCTGTATCCTTCTTGGAACTCTTACTTGCGTCATGTATCGTGCTGTGATGTTCCTCTTGAAGGGCTTCAGCATGCTTCAAATTTTGGCTACGACCTCGACTTTGCCCGTCAATGCTATCAGCATCCTTGCAACCTGGACTACGTTTTCGAAGTTTCTGCACCTGCGTAGAACGCATATCATGAGGAGGACTTTGACTACGGGATTTTAATCTCCGACTATGGTCCATACCGGAATGCGCATCTTCTTGATGATCCAGCTGTTCTCGATAATCATTTGTTTTTCGATCACGGTGATAGGCGACATCAGTCGACACCGCTTTGGCACTGGACGGACTGGACCCCCGGCTTTTCTTTCCCGATAGATCTTTGTTTGCCCCAGTTAAACCATGCCTTTTGCCGTCTTTCCTATCTTTAGTATCTGATTGACCTGCACGAAGGGCCTCGGCAACTTCGCCAAGACGTTCGTGCTTTTGCTTAGCATCATGGTGCTGTGGGCTCTGACTCCGCGACTTTGAGGGACGTTTTTGACTATCGATTTTCAGTTGTTGATGACGCCTTTCCGAAGTTTTCGCGTCAGTCGTAGCCACCTGTTCTGTCAAGACACCTTTGACTTTATGAGGTTTGTCTGCCGTCGAGGAATCACCACCTGATATGTTACGTTCACCTTTTCCCTGTTCTTGGTTGGGTACAAAAGAATTGCGCTGACCCTTATATAGCAATTGGTCATGTGGTTTATGTTCAGAGGGACTTCGACTTCGAGACGTTCTAGACTGGTATACCTCCTGCCCACCGAACTGATGCGATTGGGCTTCGCTTTCTACACTAATGTGGTGATCCACGTCCCTCGTCGTATCGCTATCTCGCAATTTTTTATCCTTTTTGTTTTGTTTAGATCTGGTGTCTTCTTTATAATTACTGTAGTGATCTTCACGAACTGGAGAATTCCGATGGTGGCGTTTACATGTTTCCTTATATTTAGATGATTGCTGTGTGGTTTGGTTACGAGATTCAGCTTCGATTTCACCATTCTTGTATAACTGCTTGTTATTTTTCACAAGTTGCTGTTCATGTCGTTCGAAAATACTACTATCCTCGCATTGACCTTGTGAAGTCGGCGAAAGCAATTGAGAGCTATGTGGAGGCTTGCGAGTGGTACTGCGCTCTGTTCTGGAGTCAGTAGTTTCCTCATTATTTTGAGCAATCGTACGGTCATCGGTAACTGTAGTGAACGTCTGATCGTGATGCTCCGGACTTCTGCTACGCGATGTACGTCGTGATTTCCTATTGTCACCATGAATGCTTCTCCTGTCATTATCAATAACTTGACCTATCAATGTGCCTTCACGTCCTTCCGATATATTGGTTTCATAATTATATTCCACAGCGGTGCTAGATGGCGTTACTAATACCGGGATCATACTTTGTGTTTCGACGTCATCAGCAGAATCACGTTCAAAGATCTGCTGCGGACACCAATTCAAACAATCTATATCAACAGCGGAAGAATCTTGTGATTCCGGAGGTTTTATGTAGTCGACTACTGGAACGCTGATTGCTCTAGATGTCAATTCACTCTGAGAAGCATCTAGAATTTCCATCCCTCCAAGTTCTCTTGATGCGTTCAAATTTTCGACATCGTAATCATCGTAACTGTTGCCAGACACTCCCACGAGAGCAACGACCAACGGATCACCGGTGTCGTGATTATGTTCCTGCACTATGTGTCGTGGTATGCCGTTGTCGTCGCCGTTACCACGGTCGGTGGAACCGCTGGCCATAGGAAATTTGTAACTCTCGCTACGGAAATCGCTCGTTGTAACGCCTGACGGTTCAGTTACAAGAGTATGGGTGTCGAACGAATCAGCGGCATGTTCTATAGTTGGGTCACCGTCAGCACATTGCATCACGGTTGTAGGCAAATTTAACATTTCCACAGATAAATTATCCGTATTTTCATCACAGTATAAAATTTCATCACCCGATTCGCTTAAATCGTGGTTATCATCTCTCACATCGCTAGCTATATTTCGATTACGTTCGAAAAAAGCTTCTTCTTCACTGATTCTTCTTTTGTTACACCGACTATCCGCTAGATGTGAGAGGTAATCAGGCGCATCCACTACTTGGTAGTCAGTATCTAGAGGATTGCACCCAGGTATCATAATTGCAGCAGCAGTTTGACTAGATAGGTATTGTAGATCAATGACAAAGCCTTCCGCTTCGGCTTCGTTTGCGTCATATATGGCAGGATCAGTATAATCCTCTATGTATAACTGTGGCACAGCGTTGCTCAAATCATCGATACACTCCGTATCCGAGGACTGATTGGTCGCAGTCACGTAACGCTGTTGCGACACGGTGCTCTCGGGTAGATGCAACACGTTACCAACGTTAGAGGGCCGTTCGTTGAGCAGTGAACGAGAAACATAGTCGTTCACCATAGAATCGTTCGTTTCGGCAACATTTAAAGTATCACCGACGGATGCCAGATTATCATTTTGTGTTCCCATCGTATTACTAACTGTACCAGATATTGACTCTGAACGCAAATAGATGGAATTTTTATCCTGCGGCTTTTGGCGACCGTTAGTTGGTGTTACAGTTGCCATAAGGTTAACCGTATTTGGCGCCTGCAGTAACGATGGTCTATTATTGTCGCATTTTTTAAGCCAACGGGTATTCGGTATTGCATTCGTGGCGTATGTCTGAGCACCGGCTTCAGCGATTACATCTGGTTGCTGACGACCTAAACAACTATATACATATATATCATAGGTGCCTAAATGTCAGGTATACATTTTCGTCTTTACACAACTCTTCAGCACACATTTTATCCCATTACTAACACACTAACAAAATACATAACGTAAACCGAACCTTCTTGGATATGACTTTATAACAGAATGCGTTTCTCCGCAATTTTAACATTTTTCGATTCAGGTTTCAGTTTAAAAATTATAAATACGGTCCAGATGTATACTAAACAGTAGGCACTTCGTTTCTGCAGTCGTAAAGTTACGTCAAAACAGAGAAAAAATAAGCTTTTTGGGAAACACTCAAAATGTCTATGCTGAATATTTGGTAACACTAACATTATGATATTTTTACGCAAAACTATTCTAAAAATATCTCGCAGCTCTTAAACTTTAATAAGATTAAACAGTAATTTATGCTACTTATTTACTATAAATACACTAATTATACGAAATGAAGACTTAAAACGTGTAACACAAATTAAGTTTAATTTTTAAAAATTTAAGCATAATGTTGCTAACCATTAATTAGATTTTTAGCTTTGTTTTAGCTAATTAAGATATTTAGCATTAACTATGCAATATTAGTTAGCACTAATGAAGCATCAAATTTTGCCAAAAATTTGTTTTAAAATTACGGCAATTCACGGTACATTTTTAAGCATAAGGTTATGCTAAATATATTAAGCATAAGCACTTTCTGCCAATTTTATTATAAGCCGTGAGTGGAGACAATTTTTGTAATAATTTTCGATAAAACCATATTCATAAAACAATGTATAATCTCTAATTATGTGTATTCCTCGAAATTATACCCTAATAAAGCCAGGTGGAGGTATTGTCAGTGGTAATCTATGATTAGGCACGTTAGAAGCAAAATACATTTGAGGAATGCTATTGTAAACAAATATATGAGAAGCATGCAACGAAGTCTTAATGCAATTATCCATAATATTCGATTAACTAAAAGATATACGGTAAAATAAAAGGTATAGCAATGAATTTCTTGCTTATTGGGAATGCATGATACGCTGGCACAGGAAATAGCCTGAACCGTCCATTTAAACCGATCCGGAACCTTTTGTTTGAAACGTATGCATAGTAAAACAGATGAAGGAAGAAATGAAGGTACAGCGGATTTAAAACGTATTAAAAATATCTTTTACATTAAACGGATTATATTACGATGGCTTTATTGCCTCTCTGTATCTTTGAAGAGACTGAGGAGGTTAATAATTGTCTATTTATTGATCAATATGTCGGTTTTTGGACCCCTAGACAAAAAATGCTTTATATTATACAGCCTTGCGTCAATAGCGTCGAACTGAATGTGCTTGAACACCTGGAACGTAGACTAAACACTGTTGCTCTGTCTCCAATCGCCTCCTTTTACTAGACATATATACGTTTGTTACATGTTATTACGTAGGAAACTTAAAATTATTGGTTTATATTGTTGTAAAAGAAAATAAAAGATATACTATAATTTTTTGATCAGTGATCAGAAACATTATTTAGGCGAGCGTTGGGCAACCATACCCGTCGGCTAGATGATGATAACTTTCTGATCAGACTGCTATAATGAGACAAACTGTGATACTTCTCGCACTGTTTCAAAAAATACAGTTCATTGCCAAGAAAGTAGTTTCCAGCTGCGTTGCAGATATGTTACTTTACTTCAATGTAGACTCCTTTAGAAAGTTTACAAGCGCACTGGCTGGCGCTTGACACAATTTATGCCAGCCAAGCTACAGCTCAGTACCTTTAAATAATCCACACTCTGATACCGAGTTGGACCGGTTTAATTCTAACATACACCGCACATTTCTGAATGGGTACAATAGCTGCTACAAGCATCGATCTGGCTTTGTTTTGTTAACAAACTCCTGCAGGGTCAAGATGAAAAATTCCGACTGAAATTATGTGACTTACTTCCGTTTCACTGGTCAATTTGCTGCGTTAATCTTTTCTTTTGTTTGGTGGTATTGGAACTTGATCACTGTATATATTACACATGATTGGACCACAGATGAAGCAAAAATGTGAAAACCATTAAACAAAATTTTCAAACCGTAATGGTTTTTGCCTTTTGTCCGAACCGCAAGCAGAACGCGATTTTCCCAGAACCATAATTCCGTTTACTCAATGGCTTACAGGTTTAGTTCGCTAAATCCATTGCCTTCACCTTTTAAACCTAGATTGGGTATTTCATCACACATACGAAGAGCTACAACGGGCTAAAAACAGTTATGTCTTGCCTATAAAATTAAAAATCTAGTAATTCTATCGAGATTGCAGAACGTAGTGAAGCATAAGTACACCTACGCTTTTTGCGTACACAGCCAATCAGCTCTCGAAAGCATACGTCGATATGCTATATGCGGATATCACACAAGACCACACAAGTTAGAACAACCCATGCAACAAAAAACCGAAGTGCAAGCTATCAGCCTCCCAGAGCGTAGCAGTAAAATTAGGAATTTTGGGTCGATGAACCATGGTGCGCCGTACACTCGTACGCATAGAACCGTGAATCTCAGAGCAAAATTAACACTAGCAATGAGTTTGAAAACCCCAACTAAAACTTTTCAACCACCCAGGAAATCAGAGCAAAATCCCCACGAACCGGAGTATTAATCGAAAAATAAAAAAGTTCAGCTTTTTCTATATATATATGCCATCACAGAAATACAAAAGAAAGCAGATTTACATGATATCTGACAAAAACACGAAGCTTTCTGTCCTCCGACAGGTCGCGAACGATCGGTCACTCAAACTGACAAATAAAATAGCTCTGACAGCGGGTAAAATTCGCATCGAAATCACTGCACAACAGCATATATAATTAGTCAAATGTTATAAAAGGAACAAGAAATTGTTGAAATGGAATGAGTGTATATAGCGAACAAGGTGCCCTCAAATAGCGCCCAATTGCGCGAAAAATTATTTTCTGTCCGCTTGTAAACTCTTTGCAGTTGACTTAGATTTTCGCGAATTATTTGACTCTTAACAGCATGTAATTATTATGTTCACCTAGCTTTGTGTTTGCTCTAGTCCAATAATTTCCTACATAAATTCCCACAAGACCGACATGAATTTCAAACTTTTTAATCTCGGCCAGTCTAGGTTAGTATACCGCATCCAGTCATCGAGAGATACAACGTTGTTATGCATTTTTGTCAGAGCAGCAGTTTTCGAGCTATGGACTGTTAAAATATATATTAATGTAATTTGAAAACTTTTAAACGAAGTAAGTTCCTTGCCTATTGGGGTTGGTGACCGATGGGCTTATATGGTTTATTATTTAATCTATCAGCAAAGTTAGTTTCATTGTTTTAAAAGCATGTTGAGTACGTCGTTATTCTGTAAGACACTACTTGTTTTCAATTTCGTTCTATCCAGAAGGCCGGAATGGGTCAACGGGCTTTAGCAATTGCTGAATACAGCAGAAATAATTGTATTGCATTAAGGAATTGTATGCATTAAGTGGAGTAAACAGTAAGAGCATATAACGCGAAATCACGCTGTGAATTATAATTTTTCTTAAAAGTTGTTATCTATAAATTTCATACCTTTTCGGTAACTGACAAATGAAATAAAACCCACGGTGTGTCGTTGTGCAAAATTAGGGTTTCTTAGGGCAGTGGAATTCTTAATACCGATAAATATTTCGCTTGCTGCAACCATAATATATATCGCATATTACACATTTAGTCCCTACTACAGTAAGTACGATAGAACACATGTAGAGCACAACGGAGAATTATAAGCCACAATGTATGATATATAGCGAAATCTAATCACAAAAACGCATGAGTTTAAAAAATAATTGCCTAGAAAATCCATGGGCAAAAATCCGGGAAAATTGCCCGGAAAATTCTTGCGCAACCAATCTCGGGGAGGGGATCAAACACTATTGGGTCAACGGACATATTTAGAAAGTCTGGACGGGCTAGAGGTTCGCTTTCCCCTGCAAAAACCAGATTCAAGTACGGAAAAACATAACTATAATGTTGTTATACATTTATTGACAAGTCAGTTATTGTTATTCTGGGACTTCAAAGGGGGCTCCGTAAGCTCAATTTGGAAAAGTCGCACAGAGCATATTAACCGTACTTGCTCAGCTAATAACCAGTTATATAATATACATAATTCACTAAAATTTAATGACTAAATTAACCAAATGTTAAACGTTCGGGTAAAATTTTTAGCACCTATTCGAACAATTATGTGAACAACACAGCAATAGATAGCACATTTGTATCATGCAAAAACGATGCACGAAGAACACAATACACCGGTCAAACCTGTAGTTCGCTAAAGTTGAAGTGATTAAAGTTACCTATACGCAACTCCGTGTAATACCGTGATACTACGGTCTATCATTTCAGCGCAATTTAAGAACACCTTATAAACCGTCGGCGTGGACGTGGTACGTATACCGCTGGTTAACCTCACCCTCCCACCCACTTTTCAACTTTGTAAGAACAGCCGACCATACAGTATTTTAAGTTTAAAATTTTAAGATATAGTTGTCCGATATATCCCAAAATTTTACACCCATACGGTAACCCTTATCCCTGCCCATCACTACTTTTAAAAAATGCCCCTGATTTATACAATATTGAATATCTTATTTTGCTATATTAGTAATTAGTATATATAACATTATAATCTTAACCACAATAGGTAATTATTATATTATACAAATTTCTACCACACACCTAAATGCGGTGATTCTATTATGTTCCCCCTCAAAATGATTCTCCTGCCCATCACTACTTTTAACAATGCCCCTGATTTATACAATCCTGAATATCTTATTTTTGCTATATTAGTAACTAGTATATATAACATTCTAATCGCAACCACAAAAGGTAATTATTATATTATACAAATATTATTGATTTCTACCTCACTCCTAAATGCGGTGATTCTATTATTTTCCCCCTCAAAATGATTCTTAACAAAATTTTGCGTAACAATTTGTCAAAACAAACAACACTTTTTATGTGTCGGTGACTAAAAACAAAATCAAATCGTTTAAAATACATAAGGTTTTCTTTTTTCAAATCATATTCGCACGAGCGCCACCTGTCCGTTTTCGGGCTACGAAAGCGCACCTGTGTTATTCTTAATTATTGTATCGTACCGCTCGGTGTAAAAAACGTATCATATTTGTTCACATCGCAATGTCTAACCACAGCCAGGGCACAGCTGTATTAGTTGCAAGGTAGTTGTTTTTAGTTGGAATTCTTGGACGCAAATTTGATTCATAGCGTCGTAACTGTAATACTTGGCTCGCCCAGTTATCTAATCACTTGTGGAGATCATCCTATCAGGGCATGCAAATGTTAAAGTACTTATCTCCTGCGTGGGTCGCAGCATGATACAGCCGTAGCCAATATATAATATATATATTATACATATAACTCGAGCCCCAATGAAACTCTCACAATAACGCACCGAACGGATAGGTTTCCCGGCTAAATTCTTCCGAGCATAAAATTTATAACCGTAGGTCTGGCAAAATCTGGTCGGATTAGCTGAGGGACGGTATAATATCTGGGGTAAGGGTCTAAAATTGCGTAACATATCACCGGTATGCATAAATATGGGTCTGAATTTTGGAAAAGCCACGACAAAGCAGCAAATCCTTGAAAAACAGTTTACCATTGCTGTCATCTTGACATCGTTTTGTGCAACGATAACATAAATCAAAGACGTTGGGGTGGGGGTTACTGGGCCAAGGTGACACTGCAAAGAATTTAAATGAGTAACTATGATCGCAAAAACCCTATAGCCATAGGCGGATATAGAGATGGTCTCCCGACTTTCCGTCACCTAGTGTTGGCTGCCTGCGACGTCAGCATCCCTGTCAGAAATTCCTGGATGCGCCGCTGACTACAGCGCCTCGTATGCGTCTGTCGACAAGGCTATCTCAAAAACTGGTAGAAGCATTTCAAGATGTTTTAAACAAAAGGTTATCCATTTCCGCAGAACAATATTGTTTCGTGGTATTATTAATTTTGCGACACACGTGGACTTGCATAGCTACAAAAATGACATATTTAGACAAATTAGGAAAAAAATTTTCTGCTATAGCTTAGTTTTTAGTTTCCTCAGAAGTTAAGCACGATCACGAGAAGAAAAAAATGCAGCGTTTTTAAACAAAAGATTTATTCATTTGCCAGTAAGGGAGTTTTTGTGAAAAGCCTAACTTTTTTGGGTTTATCCAAACTTACATAGCTATAAGTCTTACTATTTATGCTATGATGGGATTTTTTATCAATCATAACTTATAGCTTTGCTCAAAAGCCAAACATGATATGACAAATTTGATGCAAACTAGACAAAATTTTTAGGTGAAATTTATTAGCGTTCATGACTTCACAAAAGTTACTTAGCAACAAACTGAGTAGTGTTTTAGCGGTCCCTAAAAATTTGATAGGGATGATAAAATTCTGTATGTGATAAACGGCTCTCCAACAAGTTAAGGCTAATAAATATTTTGATCCTGACAGTGAAATGGTACAAGACCACAAGAGCTTGCGATTAAAGCGTTAAAATTCTGAAATTTATAAGATTTCCTTAAAATATAGTAACATGACCGTATATATTCGCCATGACAATTGTAGTATAGGTTTAAGTGCACTGGCATAGGCATCTTGCTCTAAATCATACGATTCTCAGAAGAAGCCTATCTGAAGTAAATTTTGAATTAGCACTAATTTCTCATTACTATATCTGTGCTTTATCTCGGAGTAACATAACGTAGAGGATTTGACATATTGCTCGTGATTCCTCATCCACCCATCAATTTATGAAAATCAAATGAATCATTCAGTTATTAAAACTTGGTAGCTGTACAAGTCATTATTACGAAAGTTGAGGGACAAAGTAAGTCTAAATGAACAATATCTATCGTGGTGTGCACAGCGATAATTTACATGCTACAGTGATTAATTATATTGATACGGTATTTCGATAGCTCCGTTCAGCTAGCTATCTGGATTTCGAGTATGTTAACTAGTTAAGTTCGCTTGCGAGCCAGAATTCGAGTGGTCAGAACAATCCCCCAAAGCAGAAGTGTGAAAAATATTTGCCACACAATATTTTTGACACTCGCAATGAGCTTGTCGGCCCAGAAAACCCCATATCCGACACTAAAACCAACAATAAACACACATTCAGGTGCTTTTCCCACGACTTCTCACCACAACTTTCGAAAACGTTGTTTTTTATGCCAAATATGAACCAGAAGTGTAAAAAATATTTGCCCAACAATATTTTTAACACTTGCAATGAGTTTATCTGCCCAGAAAACCCCATATAAGACACTAAAAGCAACAAAAACACAGATTTAGGTGCATTTCCCGCGACTTTTCACCAAATATGAAATTTGACGCCAACTATAAGCTTATAGACTCCAGATTGGGAAGTAGTTGAAAAACTTGTTATACGTCATTGGAAAGCCCTGGTAAAGCTACATGGAATAGGCCTATTAGTTTGCGGATATCTCGTTTATTTATTGAGAAAAGTCGCAAAAACTGGAGGGGTGCCCGAAAAATGGGCCAAAATTACGTCATTTTGCCCCATAACTTTTCCCACAGGAAAAAATCAAAAATTGAGCTCCGTCACTACATCTAAATCAACCATTGCGGTTCGAATGAGCTATCTTGCATCAAAATCTGCCCAACCGTTATCGAGATCCAGGTGCGACAGACAGGACCTCCTCAACCCCTCCAGAGCCAAACTTGAAAATTCTCGTTCCACTCCCTCACTTATTCCACTCGAATTCAATTAGTTCAATAGTCCAAATATCGCTGACACATTTATGTCACTGTACCATGAACAGCGGGTATCGTTAGACAAAGTGATCTTATATTGATATTAAATAAAACCACCTAGTTAGTGTACAAATAAAACTAAATATTGTGATTACATGCGGTGAAATTATGTTCTCCATTTAGCTTTCTGTTCTAAATCCATTTAGACAAAGGTAATATAACTAAATTCATTCTCGTTTCCTGTCCAAAACAGTCATATTTACTCGACATACGCAAAGTGACTCCAAGACTGAAGGGTCAGTTGATTTTATTGACACACATTTTACAACTTTGACAATGTCCAAGTTAAAAGTGCGAGCCGACAATCCAAACGAATTTCCATTTTTGTTCCTGACCATATTTTGATGCGATTACAATAAGATAGTTTTATTACATAGTTTAGTGTTAATTATTCTCCTTAATTGGTTTTGCTTAATTTGATTTGTGAAATAGTATTAATTATTGTCCAATTTTTACCACAGCTGGCATTTCGCCGACGGAGGTGCCTCGGCGAACAAATATACTCAAATCGATTTACTTTCTAAATTCATATACATCTCCCGCTATTATAATACTAAATGGTGGCATTACATCAATCGATCCAAAGGCGCTCTGTTATATACAGCAAAGTTTTTTTATGAAGTCTTGTTGAATTTAAAATGATTTCAATGGAATGAACTTGGTTTCACGTTTTTTAAAATGGATATCATTGACTTCACATCATTGAATGCAAACTCATTCGGAGTTCATTTGACGTTCTTGTCACATATATTGTTGTTATCCCAGTTCCTATATCAAATAAATATTAATAATACGCAGGTCCCGGAATAGCGGCATAAAATGCATTAGTCGTACACATATTCGTGCCAAAAATCGGCCAACAGTTTAGTGATAAAATCATAACATCGATCATAACAATTTGGTGCTTTAAAAACTCGACGGGGCTTTTTATTACCAGCACAACTGTTACACAAACAACCGGACGAATTAAAAATCAAACATTGCATATGCATACACACATACATACATAATAGAATGAGTTGCGTACATATATACGTACATACACACATTATTACAGTTTATATAACTACACGCAATGAATAATACACATACATTAATGAATAACCGGAACCGTAAATATTAAATCTAACCATAAGCTGGGATATATTAAAATATTAACAATGGCTAGTGACAGTAAAGGATCATGCCGACTTAACAATCCATCATGTCTAGTTTTTCAAACATAGAGGGAATTGTGTAAAGTTTTGTTTATCAGCGGCTAAGCCTATGCCTGAGCTTATCATGTGCACCACTGAAAATCAATTTTTTTCGCTACTGTGCTCATGTCAAGTTTCCATTGTTATACCGAAGAAATTAACATGATAAGTGCTTTGAAATGTGCTGAAAATTACAGCTACACTGAGAGTATTTCTGGGATTTTAAACAGACACAGGAAGATGCAATTTTCCAATGATTTCTTTACTTATCAACCGACACGGCGTGTCTCTAGCTTTCACTATCCTCCAACACGAGAAAAATTGCTTACCACTAAACTGCGCCATACTGAATATGGAATTCAACGAGCGCTGATTGTACAACTTAGCTGCACTTCCCATCGCCGCTATCAGGGAGCAACCGGAATTCCGGTTCCGGCGAAAATCGTGTTCCGATTGCGGTTCCGGCAAAGGGCAAAAACCATACCGGAACCGGAATTCCGGTTTAAAAATTTTCTTTGAAATTTTCCAAGTTTTTTGCTTCATCCTGTAATCCAAACATATGTAATATATATTATACAATGGTCAAACTCCAATAATACCAAGCAAAAGAAAAGATTAACTAACCAATTTTCTGTGTGAAACGTAAGTAGGGCACTTAATTTGAGCAGGAATTTTTCATAATAACCTGCAGGAGTTTGTTAAATCAAAGCCAGATTGATGCTTGTAGCAGCTATTTTACACATCCAGAAGTCTGTGAGATACATTTGAATTAAACCGGTCCAACTCGGTAACAGAGTATGGCTTACGCAGAAGTACTTAGGGTATGCTTGGCTAACATAAATTGCGTCAAGCACCCGCCAGTGTGCTTATAAACTTGGTAAATCAGTCTAAATTGAAGTAAACTAACGTTATCTGCAACGCAGCTAGAAACTGCTTTCTTGGCAATGAACTGTATTTATTGAAACTGTGCGACCAGTATCACAGTGTGTCTCATTTATAGGTGTCTGATTAGAAAGTTATCATCATTATGATCTAACTGACGGGCACTGTTTGTCCAACGCTAGCCTAAACAGTGTCTCTGACCACTGATCAGAAAATTACCTTCTATCAATTATTTCCTCTTAGAATCACATAAACCAATAATTTTAGTTTCCTGCAGAAGAACATGCAACCAACGTATGTGTAGGAAAGGGAGGCGACTGGAGACAGAGCGAAAGTGTGTATTCTACGCTCTAAACTTTGTAAGCCCATTCGATTTGACGGTGTATACGCAATGGTGTATAGTGGAAGACATTTTTTGCTCTAATGTCCAAAAACCGACATATTTGATCGATAAATAAACATTATTAGCTTCCTCAGTCTCTTTAAAGTTTCAGAAAGGCAATAATACCATCGCAACACATTAAGTTTAATGTAAAAGTTATTTTAATGCATTTTAAATCCACTATACCTTCATTTCTTCCGTCATCTGTTTTACTATATATAAATTTCGAAGACCAGGTTCCGGTTCCGGTTTAAATGGACGGTTCCGGTTGCTGGTTCCGGTAAATTTCGGTTCCGGTTATTCCCTGGCCGCTATATATATACTAGACTCATGAATGGTTGTTACATCTTATGCCCGACTAAACTTAACTTGACTGCGTCGGCCATCCTATTTTGTCAAAGCCGATGTAGAATCGAAAACCAATGTTACGGAACAAACAGACAATTTGGCACGGTTTTTCGTTAACCAAATTTGGACAAAGTGGAATCCAACTGCCAGAAATTACTGTCTCGGAAAAGAATTTTGTCGATCTCTTATGAGTAGAAAATATTTCAATGCTAGTTAGAACAATGCCTTTTTCAGGATTCGTATTGTTCGCCAACACAACGTTGTTGAAATTTTTAGTTTTCAGCATTCGTGAACATTACCATCTCAAACGATATTGAACAAATTGTTGTTCTCAAAACGAGTTAAATATTTTGTAAACGTTCACGAATTCGCGAACAAACAATTTTCATATTTTAAATTTTCAACAAATTTGCATAATCATTAAATTATTAGCCTGGAATCAAAGTCGAATATGACGTAGAACTCACAAAATAATGTATACAAAAATAAATTTATTTAAGAGCTACGATTGTGTTCGCGAACATTCGCTTAATATACGTTTGTGTTCGCCAAAAAATTATATTTTTTATACGTTTGCGTTCACGAACACGCTTAAAAATTCTTGATTTCAAATGTTGAAGAACATGTTTAAAATAGTTTATATCGCTGAGTTGTTGCACCCCATGTGTCGAGCGATGCCTCCCTGTAAGATTGTTCACGAACAAAATGCACGATTTTAAAACTCACAAAATTATGTTTTCAACAATTTGTGGATTTCACTAACGAATTTTCGAACCAAAAATAACCAATTTCATACCATTTTACGGCTGTTCTTAAATGGTTTTACTATGTTATGCAATCAGCAATCACAAAGAAGCGTTCTGTTTACGGAACGACCGAATATTCGCTATTCGGCCGAATAGTAGGTATTCGGTATTCGGCCGAATAGTTGGCAATTTTCGGCCGAATACCGAATAGTTGACTGGCCGGTGTTAGTTGGAAAATAGTCAAAATCTGCCCACCAGATATCCTAATTTTACGGCCGGAGTCCTGATAATGATGCTGCAAACCGCTAAATATTCCCAACGTGTTGCAACTTTGGTAAGACAAGATGCGTTTGAGACTCATCAATTCAGTTCGCAGCCGGATCGAATGTTCTGATCACCACAGTTATGTTCTTCATCAGCCGTGCACTATCTCGCTGACATAATAGTTGCGAAACTAATACTTTGGGGTCGAAATGCAGCAGGATTTGTTCGTTTTCTTTGACACAGCGTGAATGTGAAGAGAGACATCATGCTATGCCGTTCTACATACCTACATAAGCCTAACCCTAAGTCTACCGCCCCCAACACCACTCATTGAGCCGTTCTTTTTTTAACGATATGACTTCACGCACCAATTATCGCCGTTGTCCAGATGATGAAGTTATAAAAAAATCAATAAAAAACAAAATTATAACTTCAACCTAACAAACGAGAGCACAAAGCAAAAAAATTCATCGAACAAAAACTATCGCTGACTCAGCAACACAACACAAAACGACCTGTTGCATGGTGCACGTACATACAGTGGTGGATTTATAGAGTTATAGATTTATAGATTTCTCATCATAGATAGGTGTTGCGAACAACTATTCGGTATTCGGTGAAATTAGGTATTCGGTCGTTCCCTAGTTCTGTTACAAAAAATATGGCAATTGATAAAATATTATGGTAGGCAAGTCATTTAAAATCTAGTCGCGCATTATTCCCGTAGAATCCTGGAAATATCAATTTCTTAGTTCTGAAAGAAAATTACTCCAATGTTCTACTTTATAAATAAATGTGTTAAAGTTGAAAAAGCTGTAATACTACAGACGTTTAACAATGTGCACAGTTCCTTATCATGAATGCTATTCCTGGCTGCATCTAGGTTATATTGTACTTTACAATTTCGAAAGTTAATACTTAAGTACTTTTAAACAACAATACTCAGCTAAACATACTAGTCTGAACAGAACCGGAGCCTTAATCGAAAAACAAAAGTGCCATTGGCATTTATCATTTTACTATGAAATAAAACCAACCAGATAAAAAATTCGAAAGTTAAAATAAAAATAACCTTGCTTTCATGAAGGCTACCAGAACTGTGTAAAAACCCTCCTTTTGACCTCTGACGCCGAACAATGGGGGCGCCATACACCGTGCCCATGGATCACAGAACAAATCCAACACCGGCAATGAGTTTTCCATGCCCAAAAACACACAAGTGAAACATTTCAGCCGCACTGGACACCAGAACAAATTTTCGAATTTTGCGTCGAGGAACCACGAGGGTGTCATAGCTCAACCCCATAACTCTAGAACCGAAGCCTTAAAAAACATCGGCATTTATCATTTTACTATAAAATAAAACCAATAAGAGAAAAAAAATCGAAAGCTAAAATTAAAATAACCTTGGTTCCGTGAGGGGTACTAAAACCCTCATTTTGATCTCAGATTCCGGAACCAGACCTCAAATCAAAAACACTCGGGGATGTATGTGGTAAATTGACTATGCCGATTAAAATGAAAATCAGTTAAACAGTTCCCGAGTTATGACCGATCACACACACAGACGGAATTTAAAAGATTTAACCCTTGCAACACACAATCTTCACTACGTTGCACCACGCTCTGATCACATGTCAAAGCAGTAGATCTACTTTTCTTGCTCATTGCTCAAAAAGTCGCAAAGATTTGCATTTGTAAATCAGTTTTTAACAGAAGTTATGATTTTATGGTCCATTATTGGCTACATACAATTCAAAAACAATTACTTTAATCGTACACAGCTACCACGAAAACCAATACTAACTTTATTCCTATACGTAACATGTAAATTAAAAAAATACCTAGCTAACACAAGGGAACGCACCACAGGTAAACTAGTAACTCTCATGCGGGGATGAAACGAATGGAACGTGGTTTCACTTTTAAGTTATCACTTTGTGTAATCACCTGTAACATGCTGTGGTTCATGCATATACCACCCTAAAACCCTGCTACCGTAAGCCCATTGAAAAACCTAAAAACCTTGTCGACCCAAACCCAGCGAAAACAACTGACAACAAACAAAGTATTTGTGCCGGTCTTTAGATAACCAAACCATCGATTTCGGCCTGCCGAAAAACCTATATATACAATTCTTGATGCCTTGTAATCGGGTTAATTGATCCTAAGCCCACTGACACCCTACAAAAAGATATATGTATGCACCCTGGATTCTAGATCTAAATCGAAGCTAAATCATTGTATTCAGTCTTCAGAAAACCTATATACAGACCATTCTTGATGCCCCGTAAGCAACCAAAAATGAAACGGCACTACATTTTGAAAATCGGTTTCTTCGACCATAAAACCCTTGAAACCCCATTAAAACTTATAATATAATTAAGTTCGACTCTAGGTAGCAAACGTCGTATCCAGCGTGCCTGGTAACATAATAGGCATTCAGTGTAAGGTAAAAACATGCAATAACATGCCGAAATTTAAAAAATCGCTATTTCTGGCAAAGGGGCAACGAACCATATTCGAAGCCACAGGGGTCCATGGAGTGGTCCCGCAAAAAAGTGCTGGTTGGCAAAGTCGTTTGTCACCATCAGCTTTCTCTATTTTCGATGCGAAGCCTGTACCTCGATATAATATATCCCATATTATGGGCTACTAAACACTGGTACCAGTATGACCAGATTTGGCAAATAACCTTTAAGACCTGTTTTTGCCATGACCCAGAAGATGGGGTCGCAGCTGTGAACGTTCAACTAAAAAGCACCAAATTTAAACGATTTTCCCTTCGCGCCCGCAGTGGAAACTCCGCTTGCTTAGCTTTCTGCGTTTCAATAACAAATTTGAATTAAAACAATAAAAACAACATGAATAACCGCGTAACCCAATTGTAAACATCAATCTGGCTCCGCTTCTGAATAAAATTTAAAGATCCGTTTCCGGTTTCGGCTAATTTCGGTTCCGATCACCAACTATATAATGGCGACTTACCACTAAGCATTACACTAAATTTCGTTGCACTATCACATTGACCATATCAAATTTTAATGACGAGCCAACTTTTAACAACATATCTCACATTGTTAGCAAGTTATTATCACAAATTGACGGTTCCCCTAATTTGCTTACGTTTTTGGTGAAGTCAGCATACAAAACGAAAAAATGAAAATCTTCTAAAAACAAACACAAATACCCACTTGCAAAAAGGAATAGCGTTTCATTCAAAAACCGTACAAATTCATGCATACGTGGTAGAGCTAGTCTTCAGACAACGCACGATTTCACTCACTTTTTTCAGACAATATATATCGCTTTGCTCGCCACGCTCAGATCATATTTAAATTTCGTATCTAAAATATCCTGCAATAAATGCAACATAACTGACTGAACGATAAAGTTTTGCGCGTTTTGGCAAAGCACGAACATCATACTATTTAAAAATGTCATGAAGCAAACGAATTGTATTACCGAGGTTAAGAGCACATCACGCAAGACCAAGTTAGTTTAGTAAAACGGAGGCTGTATATAAATAATTATTTATTGTGTATCATTTTTCAACAAAATATGCATGCAAAATATGATTCTGTGTGAAAATTTGTCAGAAATAAGACTAAGCTGGTCGATTTAGTGGACAAAGCGATGTTTGCAAAACAAAAACATGATCGGCATCGATGGCTATAACAAGAAGTTTCTATAGTTTGTGTGCTCAATAAGCTATGTATATTCGCTAACAACCTTAAGTAACCCGGGAGTTAAAAGTTTTCTCTACTAAGGCTGGCATCGCATGGCCACAGTTTAGTTGGCCGTGCCCTCGCCACTTTTCCAAAACTCCCATGTTCGTTTCACCACATAGTGATACCCTCCACGTTAAACTGAATGCGGAACAAACAAGCTTAAGACACAGTGTTTACTACAGAAAGGGTGGTGCGTACCTATTCTTGTGTAATTTAACACAATAAAGCAACTTATCTCAAATCATATCAACACAAACTATTGGTACTAGCATAACAGTATTTTATAGATTTGTTGGACCTTGTTTCCTGTGTAAAGCCTCAATAAGCCGAATAAACTACCAATATAGTTTATTACACATACACTATTATACATACATTCTTCATAGGTAAAGAAGAAAAAATGCTGGATATTAAACTCTGCGCAGTTAAAAATGGTGTTAGTAGGGATTAAATAAGAAGCAAGTGGGCCAATGGCACTCCAAATTTACTCAAAATTATAGCTCTAATACCTTGTTGAGTTCTATTTGACAATATTGTTAGCCGGTCTAATAGTGACTCGAGTCTGGTCAGGTTTACAGACGAGTCAGGTAATCCAATAGTAGATATGCAAGAGCTGTTGTCATACAGTTCGGGAACAGAAATCGGGGTTAAACCAACAACATCATGATTGCTAGTCTTAGATGGCGAGCAGGCCACCGCTTCCTCGTAGATGTTCTAAAATTAATATACCACTATTGTCAAGTTATCGAATATTATTAATACATATGAGCAAATCCATGCGTTTCTAATACTTTCATGTGCAATAAATCCATGCTTATAAAGAATATATACATATGCACAAATCATCAACTATATATATTATGTATGTAAAATTATAAATACATGCTGCTCATATTTTAGTCAAAATAAGCTGTATATATTCGTGATATTATGCGTAGAATCGTTTAAAAATGATAACGTAATACATTGTAAATTAATCGTTTTAAAACAATCTCTACTTATTGAAGATGGTTACGTTTACTTAATTCTCTCGGATTATCAAGTCAAAAATAAATTTGATCGGACCTGTTAAATAGTACTCGCTCAAATGCTGAATGCCGCTTGCTCGAGAGGCGCTCGCGACTAGCTCGAAAAAGAGGGTCATTTGTGGCGAGTACTGTGGCTTGGAAAAACGAAGACATAAAGACCATGAAAATTGGTTTCGTGTCAAATTTTGAGTAAACATACCAACACATCTAGCTCGTGGTCAATCATACATACATTATAAGCCTGGACATAATGGCACATTGGTATTAAATAAAAACTGTAAGGTTTTTGTTTCTTAATGCAGGCAATATAAATGAGGACCGGTTCGTGCAGCTAAACAACATAACCAACTTAAAATAATATAAATTCCGCATTCACCTAATCATGCAAGGTGCCAAACTCAAATCATGCCAGCACGCTTGAACCACGTATATTGATAAAAACCCTTCATAAAATATATCCTGCACCATATATATAAATAACCGATTTCACTAAAACAATATATTCGATGTAATAGCAATATGCATTGCCTATACTATCCCGCTTACAGTTTTCAATAAAGCATCCACGGGATTGTTAATAATTTCCTCAGTCACAAAAACACATTCAGACAAATTGTCTGCCAAAGTTTCTCCATTCCTGAGATAAATACGTAGATGTTGGAACGGGTCAGCTGTCAACTGATAAAGCTGCTAACAACTTTGTCATTATTTAAGAATGACTTACAGGTACTTAAACAACACTATTACGCAAATAAATTCGGGTTATAAATACAAGCGTTCGGCCTGAGTTTGCAAGTCTGCCGCCACATAACATTGTCACATAAGAGTAGCATAGAGTGCGTACACTGAAAAGGTTGCCCGAAAAACTGAGGCAAATCCATCGCTATGCAATCTATGGTAATATAACATGTATATAGAACAGATATTTATGACACAAGCTATGCTAAGATTTGCCACAAATGCTAAATTCCTTGAAATTCGGTTCGATTGTTGTATGTAATTATCTTATTTGGGTTCAATGAAAAACGAATTATTTCCCATTTATAAACAAACGTGACAGCTTTCAGCTGCAATCAAAACGAAGTGAATGTTTGATGGGTCGCACACGCAATCGATGGATCGATCTACGATTAAACGAAACTCGTTAAATTAGACGCAAGCTAACATTATTATTATAAATGATTTTTTCATTTTATCATGACCGAACGATTCTAGTTTAAACGAAAACGAACAAAATCAAGCCAACTTCGTTCCATTTTTGAGTACTTAATTTTGAGTGTAACTGTAACCTTTAGCTTAACAACCACACTCCTTGAATACGCTTAAATGCCATAGAAGCCAGTAAGCAACCTACGGTCACGGCCAAAAATGAGTGCACATAAACGAAGGTTCTAACGTTCGTTTGCGTTTAAGTTCCTTTTTATGTACATATTTCTGTCCGTGACTGTAAATAGCGATATAATAGCCCACCGTCGGATGACTAAATCATTATTGTAAAATTATAAATAATTTTATAAAAGCCAGATTATACAACACTATAACTAGTTACTGTACTGAGGTTGCAGAAGGTAGAGACACCTACGCCTTTTGCGTGCACAGCCAAGCTTTCGATAGCATACGTAGATATGCTATATGTGGATATTACACATCACCGCACAAGTTACAACAAAACTAACACCGGCAACAAGTTTCCCATGCCTTAAAACTACCAAATGCAAGCTATCAGCCTCCCACGAAGTAACAGTAAAATTAGGAATTTTTGGTCGATGAACCATGGCGCGGCCATACCTCCGTACCCACAGAACCATGGTTCAAAGAGCAAAATCAACACCATCAATGAGCTTCCCATGCCCAAAACCCCCAAATATAACTTTTCAGCCGCCCATGTCGCAGAATAAATTTTCGAATTTTGGGTCGAGAAAAACTATGAATCCATACCTCAAACGCAATGAACTGGAGCCTTAATCGAAAAACAAAAAAAGTGGCATCGGCATTTATAATTTTACTATGAAATAAAGCCAAGCACATAAAAAAATTCTAAAGTTAAGATAAAAATAATGTTGCTGCCGTGAAGGATATTAAAATGGGGTAAAACCCTTTATTTTTCTCTCTGATCCCAAACCTTCATGAAACCATGGATCACAGAGCAAATCCAACACCGGCAATGAGTTGCCCATGCACGAAAACACCCAACTGAAACTCTTCAGCCGCCCGGGACGTCTGAACAAATTTTCGAATTTTGGGTCGACGAACCATTGGGCACCATACCTCAAACCCCATAACTCTAGAACCAGAGCCTTAATCGAAATACAAAAAAGAGGCGTCGGCATTTATCATTTTACTATGAAATAAAACCATCCAGAGAAAAAAATTCGGAAAGTTAAGATAAAAATAACTTTGCTTCCGTGAAGGATATTAAAATGGGGTAAAAACCCTAATTTTGACCTCTGACCCCGAACCATGGAACGTCATCCCTGCGTACCCACGTAACCATGGGTCACAGAGAAAAACCAGCGCCGACGATGAGCTTCCCATGCCTTTTGACCTCTGACCCCGAACCATGGAGCGTCATGCCTGCGTACCCACATAACCATGGGTCACAGAGCAAAACCAGCACCGGCGATGAGCTTCACATGCCCGAAAACCCCTCAATTGAAACTTATCAGCCGCCTAAGGCGTCACAACAAATTTTCAAATTTTGGGTCGAGGAACCATTGAGGCGCCATACCTCCGTACCTCAAACACTATAAATCCAGAACCGGAGCCTTAATCGAAAAACAAAAAAGACGCATCGGCATTTATCATTTTACTATGAAATAAAACCAAGCAGAAAAATTTTTCGAAAATTAAGATAAAAATAACCTTGCTTCTGTGAAGATTACTAAAATGGTGCAAAAACCCACATTTTGACCCTTGACTCCGGAACCAGACCCCAAATCAAAAAATGCACGGGTATATGGCAAATCGACTATTCGGGTTAGAATACGCCCAAGATCATGAAAATCGGTTAAGTCGTTTCCGAGTTATGGCTGAGCACACACAAACGGAATTTAAAAGATTTCACCCCTGCAACAGACAATCTCCACTACGTTCTGATAACACTGCCGAGTTTTTAACAACCGGACAGCAGCAGCTGGAACCAACGATTGAACCCACCACAACGAATTCTTATGCAAATGCTCCCATAATATCGATCGGTTTAATAATCATTTTCGCTATCGCTCTTTTTAACGTAACCTGGTGCTAAAGGTAACAACCCTTGGTACGCATATCGATAGTATTGCATATCAATAATTTTGTAAATGTTTTTATTGCACACATTTTGAAAATGTTTCAATACTATACATTGAGCTATAATTTACATAAGAGCAAAACATAATTGGCAAGGTATTTCAAACGGCCGCACAGTATATGAACATGCATTAACCGTCAGAAATGACGTCTAAACGCTCGATGCACATCTTCTATATTCCATCGTTGGAAAAGCGACAATCATTTCCGTAGTAACTAGCGAATTAATAGTAGCAGCAGCGCTAAACCTGTGTTAACCAGTAAAGAATCACTACAACGCGATACATATAGGTAATACTAAAACAATTTGCAATTGCTTACATACAACATGCAAGCCCTATGCAACATGATTACCTACAATGCCAAACTCAATCGAAAACAAAAATTTTTCAAATCTATGCTGTGGCTAAAAAATTCATCGTGCCAAGTCCCACTCTTATAGGAGGGGCTTGACATAGCACAAAATTTTAAAAGTATAATTGTGAGTTCAGGCTAACCTTATGCTTATGGATACGTTTAAGTTTAAAGAGATAAAACATTATACGACCATTAGGTGGGCAATGTGAGAAAATACGCTAGGGTGAATTCACGCAACCCAGAAATTGGCGGCCATGCACTCGACCCAATAGTCAACACTATAGAGATCCAACAACTTTAAATCACAATGTCTGGCCGCATTATTTTATGTATAGTCATTGCTTAAATCTGACCAATACTTGCCATTTCTTTTCGAGTATACAGAAACGCACAAATGTGAACAGTTAGGCAAAATTACTGTACGACATTTGACGCTAGCAAAAAATATCAGGCAAATTAAACGATCAGGTTAATATCAATGAGGCACGAAACACTAGACTACCACAACCCATGCCAGATTCGTTTCAAGAATAGAATGGTAAATGCTCAAAGTATGGTGAAAAAATATTGTGGGATGATGCGGCCCATTTTTACGTCAATCGTCCCACTTTTCCGGGTGCAAGAGAGACAAGTTTCTCGCGTTTCCCACGTTTGTGATATCCCCTTCTCAACTTTCCTGCTGCCTTTCCAACATTTATTCTGCCCCGCCCCAACTTATGTTGTAAATTCGAGGAAACCATATAAAACCTGTTTTAGTTCTAATCGAATTTTGAACAAAAGTTGTTAGGCGGCAAAACCATTGTTGGAAAGTGAGACAAATGGAAAAATAACGGAAAAATGACTGTGGTATCCCACAAAGTATATAATGTCAACATAATTCTCTGTTGACCAATGTTTTGTCTGAAGCTAGTTTAATGAAATACTAATTACAAAGAACGTGGGAAATATAAACGTCACCAATTATTGACACAAACTGTTACAAAGCAAGCTGAATACATGATATAATTTAACTGCAACTGTTATCTAATACACTTAAATATCGACGGCCAGCAATACAAGTATCTCTACTGCAGGGTTATTTTTTGTGTTTTTCTTAGTGCAAAAACACAACTAAAATTTCAAAAAACACACCTAAATTTCAAAAAACACAAAATTTAGCACACCTGAACTGTTTAATTAAAAGGTTACAAAAACAAAAATTATTAAACGCTGAATGCTAATAAACTGACATGTTTAAAACTGTGGAAACTAAGTCTATAAATTCTGAAATATGAAATAATTAGCGTGAAGCATAACTCATTGTTGACACTTGTATAAATATATAGGGCATTAATTACCAGAAAATTGTTTTTTGATGGTTGTTATTTATTTTACCTTCCCTGTAACGCTAAAACAGGGTATATGTGGGTTAATTAAAAAAAACACAATGAAATTTTCAAAAAACACACCTAAATTTCAACTAGTCGGTAGTGGAACTACATTTGTGAGCGGAGCTTGGGCTGTGGCATTACGAATATACTCAATTTCATGTTCTTGTAACTACATTGCATAGGGCATAGGGCTTTATCATCCTTAAAATATTATATTTGAATTCTTCGACCTGAAAAACCCTATAAATGGTTCGATCGAAACGATTCTATTTCAATAAATAACACAAATATTGCAAAATTCAGTAGTATACGTAACTGAACCAAGTACTAACAT
>JASANE010030079.1:0-17334 GCA_030248225.1 Trileptium ribeirensis | reverse complement strand
TGTTGTATTTACTTCGTTCAGTTACATATACTTAAGGAGTACTAACCTGAATTGAGCGAAAATAGCACAACACAACTGAATACAGGGATCAAGTTCGAATACGTCATTTCGCTATCCACGATGACAATGAAGATGACAAATGATTGGTTCAATTTTATGAAGATCCAGTAGAGCAAAAAAGAAGCTAATTTCTTCTACCATATTAATTTTCAACTTTGCACTAATAAGAATTAGTTATAGTAGCATTTATTATGATATCCAATAACTATAAACATATTTTCTATCTACATAAATTGTGCAATGTTTCGCAATAAACTATCTGAAAATATCTAAACATAAATATGGAATCAACACTACGACCAATATATAAAAATATAGGTCTGTGGAAGAAACGAGCACTTATAGTGCGATTCAAAGAATTTGAAATTTAGGTCTGAATAATTGGGTCGTTTGATTTCTACCAGATAGCCAGTAAAATAGAAACAAAGGTTTTTTGTTATCAATATAAACTGAATGCAAAATTAGCCGCATCCGTCAAACCATTTGACAGGAATAAATTTTTGCAATGAAAGCTAATTAAATTTAGATGTTTTGTGAGTAAACTAATGAAAAATAGTATTTTTTTCAGAATAAAAATTTGCCGTAATGTACAGCTAAAAACATCTAGTTCACTGAAGAGAAAAATTTGCATATGCATATACTGTAGACATGAAGCTGAAGCTGTGAAGCATTTAAAATTGGATTGCACGAAATGAAAGAACTTCAGAAAGAAATTCATTGCATCAGAGACATTCGATGGATCGCAGAGGCATAATGGAAGCCTGTTAATGAATGGTAAGTTACGTGAAGAACATTGTAGGACAGAACTGAACTTGAACTAGGTGTGCTAAAAGGAACCATAGGGGGTCATTCAATGTTATATTCCTCATTTATTGTTCTATTCCAGTAGTGTAATGTTTAAGAAGTACAACCACTTATGACATTCCCGACCTGTTCCACCAACAGTTCTGCTGTGCTAGCAGCCATTTTGTCACAGCCATTTTATCGATGTCGCTGTTGCATCGCTGCTGTTATCGCAATAATTTTATGATGCCATGTATATTAACACGCCGCAAAACTGGATAAATATGCGTTTTAGTCTATAAATAAATGATATGAATTAGATTAACTAGACAATTATCTAAAAAATCTTTACCGAAAATGATTTAAAATACTGAAAAGTCTATATCAAAATCATTTCAAATGCAAAGTCTAAACCAGCTAACTTCGTAACGAACGATCAATACTTCCCAATACCAACTCCAACAGTAGGAATTTCTGCCGACAGCTCTACTTTAAGTTCTGAAAATATCAATCAAGAGAAAACATATTTTCCGAAAAATATTGTGTATTAATGTAGAATAAACTTTTTCCGTCGTCCGTTTTGAATGTTTCCAGCTAAAAGAGGCATAAATAAAAAGATGGCAGTATTTAGTATTTCACAAAGCGAAATTGCAATATTCCGGACACTGCGGCTTCACGAAAATTTTTGAGTTCCGTATCGACAACTTTCCAACTCAGCATAATAACATAAGCCTTAATCTAATGACGTAAAGTCATTTTGGAACGAAGCTGTCAATAAAACGTTCCACTTATAATAGTCGCCATTTATGACGCCCAACACTTGACGACACAAGTCAATATTCGATCTTATAAACGCATATTTGCCAGAAATGTTGCTTTAGCCTCTATCTTGTGAGTCTGAGCTTATATTGTATTACATAAGTCAATCTGGCAACAAAGTCATATGGTCCATTAAGTCATTTATGTAAATCAGGTGTTTGGCTTGGTCTATTATGCACAAAACCACTACAAATGCAAAATAAACTGGTATTCTGTGAAACTTCAGCCGAATCAGTGTGCTAAAATTGATGAAACAGCTGACCTCCTACTATAATTTATGATATGAACCAGTAATCTTCATAAGGCGTCAACATGACTACGATAGTCTCAACGACTAAAACGGACAACAGAGTAAAATTATTAGTTTGGCACCATTTTGCAATGCAATTGGATGAACCACTTCAACCCCGTATTGAGAATTAATTCAGCTAAAATCTAGTAATTGACTTAGACATGAAAGCTTTTAGTGCCGCTTAGCGTATTTAGACGATAAATTTTGCTTACAAATTGTCAGATATTTATTTGTAATAACATCGTTGTATGCCGCTTGTTTGTTTGGAGCTGCATAAAGTCGGCCTAAATCTATATAGAACTCTTTTATGGTGGAATGTCTTAGTACGGTCTTAATATCTGACAATCTTCGTACGTGTTTTTCTATTTGGTGAAAAGACATAAATATGTAAAACTTGAGTCAAATATTTCGGTTGTTATTCTGCAACAGGCAAGACGATATTGCAGTTATTATATATACTTGTTACGAAGTAACCTAGTATCCTCCAACGCGCAGGCGTGGCAAGCGTTGAAGCACACATTACCGCAGTACAACCCAGGTGGGCTGGTCACATCTCATGAATGCTAGAAGATCGCCTACCCAAAAAAGTGTTGTTCAGCGAGCTTGAACACGGAAAGCGAAAATATGGTGGACAGAGGCTGAGGTTCAAAGGCACACTAAAGAGGAACATGGTCGGTGCGAACATAAATCCAAGCACATGGGAACAGCAGGCGTCTGACAGAGCAGGTTGGCGTAACACACTACACCAATCCAAAAAGATAGTCAATGCAAAAAGACAATCTGCATCGCAGGCTGCACACGACAGGTGTCATACAGCTCCAGTCTCAGGCGAATTCAGTTGTGACTATTGCGATCGAAGATGTCTTTCTGCAGCCGGGCTTACTGTTCACAGACGAGCATGCAGACACTGACTTTCACTATTCCCTTAAAAAATCATCTTCGACAACGAAGGATTACCGACGACGAAGTAAATTATACTATGGGATAGATACAGCAGTTGGGTGGCGTAATGATAGGGCACGGTCGCGTTAGATCAGCTTGAATTGGGCCTTGTCACACACCCATATTGGGTCGTCGGGTCAAATTCGAATCCAGCAATGGAGACAAAACCACGTCGTTTATCATGGTCTATCTGCGTGGAATACAGAATTTTGCACATTGACAACGCAAGGTTTGTTGATTCCAACTGTGATTAATGGGACTTCTTGTGTAATACATATAAGCACAGAGCAAAAATATGCTGAAAACAGGAACACATATTTTAACATCTTTTACTGTTTTCACTCCGGGTATTTTGTGTTGCACATACCGAGCATAGTAAAGGATCCAAATGTGCGATACAAATTCGCAACGATTTTTTACAAATCATCACACCCTTTCATTTATTAAATTTTGCAAGCAATCGCTGAATTAATTCTCATAAAAATTTTCCGTAGTGCTACATACCGAGCATAGTAAAGGATTCAAATGTGCGATACAAATTCGCAACGATTTTTTACAAATCATCACACCCTTTCATTGATTAAATTTTGCAAGCAATCGCTGAATTAATTCTCATAAAAATTTTCCGTAGTGTTACATACCGAGCATAGTAAAGGATCCAAATGTGCGATACAAATTCGCAACGATTTTTTACAAATCATCACACCCTTTCATTGATTAGATTTTGTAAGCAATCGCTGAATTAATTCTCATAAAAAATTTTCCGTAATGTTACATACCGAGCATAGTAAAGGATACAAATGTGCGATACAAATTCGCAACGATTTTTTACAAATCGTCACACCCTTTCATTGATTAGATTTTGCAAGCACTCGCTGAATTAATTCTCATAAAAAATTTTCCGTAATGTTACATACCGAGCATAGTAAAGGATACAAATGTGCGATACAAATTCGCAACGATTTTTTACAAATCATCACACCCTTTCATTGATTAAATTTTGCAAGCAATCGCTGAATTAATTCTCATAAAAAATTTTCCGTAATGTTACATACCGAGCATAGTAAAGGATACAAATGTGCGATACAAATTCGCAACGATTTTTTACAAATCGTCACACCCTTTCATTGATTAAATTTTGCAAGCAATCGCTGAATTAATTCTCATAAAAATTTTCCGTAATGTTACATACCGAGCATAGTAAAGGATCCAAATGTGCGATACAAATTCGCAACGATTTTTTACAAATCATCACACCCTTTCATTGATTAAATTTTGCAAGCAATCGCTGAATTAATTCTCATAAAAAATTTTCCGTAATGTTACATACCGAGCATAGTAAAGGATCCAAATGTGCGATACAAATTCGCAACGATTTTTTACAAATCATCACACCCTTTCATTGATTAAATTTTGCAAGCAATCGCTGAATTAATTCTCATAAAATTTTTCCTTAATGTTACATACCGAGCATAGTAAAGGATCCAAATGTGCGATACAAATTCGCAACGATTTTTTACAAATCATCACACCCTTTCATTGATTAAATTTTGCAAGCAATCGCTGAATTAATTCTCATAAAAATTTTCCGTAATGTTACATACCGAGCATAGTAAAGGATCCAAATGTGCGATACAAATTCGCAACGATTTTTTACAAATCATCACACCCTTTCATTGATTAAATTTTGCAAGCAATCGCTGAATTAATTCTCATAAAAAAATTTCCGTAGTGTTACATACCGAGCGTAGTAAAGGATCCAAATGTGCGATACAAATTCGCAACGATTTTTTACAAATCTGCGAGCAATCGCTGAATTAATTCTCAATAAAAAAAATTCTGTAATGTTACATATATCGTTTCTTTAATAATAAACAAATTTTGTCGGAGATTCCTTCATTGATTATGTATCTATGACCTGTTAATTCAGGAAAGCCAAGAACTCAAGGACATTTGGGGGAGCTTTCAACGTCCGTCAGGCTGTTTGAATGGTGCGTCAAATGGATTTTATGTGGGTCAGGTATAGTTTAGAGCACATATATCTTAATCAGGGGATTTAAAATTAACGTTATCGTGAACGACTTTTATCGAATAAAACACTTGTAGCAATGCTACGCTCAAGGTAAACTGATTTATTATGAATGCAATTTGAATCGATATGTAACATATGCAAGAGGGAAAGTAAAAATATTATAAAACACATCTGGGATTTGAGTCCAAGTTACCAATTTCAAAAAATACAAATTCCTATGTGAATTTCATTCCAATTTCTCGAATTTTCAGATATTCCAAACTTTCTAGCTACCGCGGAAAATAAAAGAAAACATTTTCAAACCCTGAAAAAAATTACGAAGTAACGATAGGATTAATCTAACACTTTCTTTCGTAGTTGATCAGATCATTTAGGAACCTCACAAAGCGTGCGATGAACAACGTACACCGCATCACAATCTCAGCACATCGCTACGCAATGTACGCAGAGACAAATGTGTCACTTTATGCACTAACGGATTGCAAACAGTGTTACATTAATTATCAGGTGAGCTCCATTGCCGCATAAAGTCACACGTGTGCAAACAGAATGATTTGCGACGCTGTGTGGTAGCTGAGTTTGTCGTGCTGCGAGCATTTGCATGTGCGTTTTTGTTCGCTCGCTTTGTGAACTTCACCAAGAAACCGAGCAACAGCTCCTAAATAGCGCAATGCCTGAAGTATGAGGCTTTCGCCAAAATAATCTAGGTTCAATCCGCCGCTGCAGAAAAAATTCTTCAACACTGTACGAAATTCATGCGAGAAAGAGTTAAAGTACTCGGCGTTCGGGTAACCAACGAGTTGTGTAAGATAAGCTTGAACTAAGGCGTATTCTCGTAATATCGACAATAGGATAGCCTGTACTTCGTCTAGGTTCCAGAAACTTTTTACGATCTATTTTACCGTAACTATCTATTTGAATTATTATTACTTGTGACACACCTTATCGACAAAGGGTGTATCTTCGTCTAGGTTCCAGAAACTTTTTGGGTCTTATTTTCCCTTATTTCTTTTTTGATTTTTTTTTCTTGTTGACACACCTTATCGACAAAGGGTCATCTTATTCTTCATATTTAGCACCGCACACAGATATGCGCGTGCAAAAATTTTTGAGCCCACGGGTACCTGCGAAAATTGCAGGCTTCCAGGCTTTAGGCCAGTAGTCGCGACGTCATAGAATTTTTTTCAGGTAAATTGTAAACCTATATCGAAAGTTTTGGAAGTACATCACTATAAACTTTAACCAATTCTTCTGGTTATAAAGTTCGTAACGGTTAATTTCTTGCCAATAGCATTCGTCGCCCGTCTACATGATGCAGAAATTCACCGACATTCGCCATCCACCTCCATGCCACCCAAACAGCCGCCTTTAAACGAAACTTTAAACCGTTTAAGAATATATATCGTGAAATTTTGTCAAACCGCGGTACATGATCTTTGCCAAATAACAAATGCACAATTTGCTTTGTTTGTTGGACGAATAACATACTAACGTAGCTTTTTAGGTATCAGTGACTAAACGAAACGAACTCTCCATTGTTTTAAACAGCGCTCTGTTAAAATAACAGACTAACGTAGCCCTTTAGGTAGTAGTGGCTAAACGAAACGAACTCTTCACTGTTTTAAACAGCTCTCTGTTAAAATAACAGACTAACGTAGCCCTTTAGGTAGCAGTGACTAAACGAAACGAACTCTCCACTGTTTTAAACGGCACTCAGTTAAAATAACAGACTAACGTAGCCCTTTAGGTAGCAGCGACTAAACGAAACGAACTCTCCACTGTTTTAAACGGCGCTCAGTTAAAAAAATTGATCAAAATTTGACTATAATTTGTAATAGGACAATGTTGCAATTGCCATACTTTTAAATATTTTGCAGGCTTGTTATATTTTGAACTGAGATTTTTTTACAATATGTTTTGTATCCCTGATTGGTTAAACTTATATACTACAAAGTCTAAGCAGTGATCACATGTTCAAATTTACATTTTCAATTTTTATCAAAATATGATCAACTTTGAACCCAAAATTTTGAGGTAAATGTTTTAATGTCTGAGGTTATAGTCAGTAATTTGCCAATTAAGCAAAGTTTGGAAAAATTGGCAGAAATTAGCTAAAATTGATGAAAACTTTAGCAAGAACGGGGTAAAATTGTCAAAAATTAGATTGCTTCTAATTGCAAAAGTTTGCCCCCGCCTGGCATAACCCCTTGGACATGCACCCTCCCCTCAAGCCGCCGAGATCATCTAACTCCCTAACGCAACGGATCTTCGACACCTTTGACTGTAAATATAGCTTCTACAGTGTTCGTCGTGGAGGAATAACGGACCCATAACTGATATTTTGGACCAAATCAGCACAGTCTTTGGTCTTTTCATTTGTTATATGGTATAGACCAATTTGTGATTTCGGTATTATATACAATTACTACTAACAACGGTTCCACATTATTAATGTATAGCTTTGTAAAATCAAGGTTTTGGACAAAATCTCTAAAAGCTTGACTCTTCACATTTAGCTTCGTAGATGGTGCCCGATTTGACCACTATTTGATTAACACGATAGTTTACGGTTACAATAGCTTTAGTGTTATTTACTGTATCATGGTCAACTAAGAAATATTTGTTCAAACCTTAGGTATGGTGTATCAATGTACTTGATAAAAACAAATTAGTATTGCCATGTGTAACCGCGTGTTACCAAGTCCAATTTGAGTTGATCTTCATAGTTGTTGACCACTTTAAGACGTTAATACTGTACCTTCAGCAGAGCGGAACATTGGGAAAGTAGACATATTAATTTTCATGATTGTGCAATAAGTTATTTCCATCTTGCAACAAATGTATAGTGCGTGCTTTAAGCATAGTGAATATCAATGCTACTAGTTTCATCTCGGTTCAATGTTCGGGTTACACCTCTTTCTGACTAGTTATACATAAAACACCATTTAGGTTATAAAGACCGCACAGTCATATCAATGCATCTGGTTCACTTAAGCCAGGAGTCATATGGTTTTTTACGATCGGACAATTGCAAAAAAAGCGTTCAAAGTATAAAAGAAGCTAAAAAAAGTGCTTTCGTATTGCAACACGCAATCTCTATTTCATGAAAACTGTTGTACCTAGAACAAGAACCGCAAAAGGAATAGTTGCAGTCAGAAATGGTCGTAAAAACACGCAAATATTCGTTCGGTCGTATCATCTTATACTCACAATGTTGCCTAGCGTTGCGGTACAGCAAAGCCAGTAGCAGTAGCAGATAATGTAGCTTCGTCGATGATAATGATTTTGAAGTTGAAATAATTTCAATTGACAGGCAACTGAGAATGAAAGAAAGAAAGAACTAAACAAACCGACAGATCGACTAACAACTGCAGGATTCAGTCGGTAAAAAATTTGTTCGTTCGTTCATTCGTTTGAGTGCTCATTGCAAAAGCTCCGACTAATCTTATTTAGGCAAAGTGAAACGAAAAAGTTTCTTTGATCCTAGAGTTTAGAGCAGAGACACTAAAGCGTAATGCCAAAATAAATGTCTATTTTAAGATGTCGGTATATACCTACTAATATTGTATGTGTTCGATATTTGAAATATCCAGGATTTGAAAATAGTCTTAGAAGAATGAAATAATATTTCCTGTTGTGCAAAAAGTCAACGTGGCAAATCGTCGGACGAGTATTACGAAATGTAATTCCAGTTTTTCCGTACATCACATTTTCGGTATTCAAAGCCACTCTTGTCACATTTGGAGGCCCTCTTACATGTGTAACACTTTTCAACATGGTCGAATAAAGTGTAGTTTTTAAGTTATAATATACTAGAAATTTGTGTGAGGGCACCTATAATTGGCTTGGACACTTCTGAGAAATCATTTTGTTTATTGTAGGTGTTTTGTTTCCTAAATCATTATGAAAAATCAATTTCCACGTTTTGCGTTGTACTGAAAATATCTCTAGTTATTATTAATTATATGAGGTGGGACCAAAGTCAACGTATGGGTCATAAGTTATATTCAGCTTATGCCTGCCCCGATATACTAATTCCGCGATATTTACGAGCCTTTTAGCCGTAGCTAAGCCTTATGTGAGCTATATACTAAGCCCAAGACTAAGTCTGAAGACTGTTACCACCCAAACTTCACGCACTAAAATTCCGTTCCATATTAAGTATATTGTGTTACGCTACTCAACCTCACTTAGGCCGTGCTACTATACAGAAATCGGCAAACATTAACATAATTTTGGAAAAAAATACTGCTAAAATTGAGCTGAATTTTTAGTTTCACAGATGTTGACGTTTTCAAAAATCAAGACAGTGATTTCTTCTGCTTTCCAAAAACAAATTATGCGCTCTTAAAACATTAAATCTACTGAAAAATTGGCCATATCATAATGGTAAGCATGCAATTACTTTCACCGCAGCACGTATTTTAATGAAACATGTAAGCATGCAGTTACATTCACCGCAGCACGTAATGAAACATGTAAGCATGCTGTTACATTCACCGCAGCACGTATTTTAATGAAACATGTAAGCATGCAGTTACATTCACCGCAGCACGTATTTTAATGAAACATGTAAGCATGCAGTTACATTCACCGCAGCACGTATTTTAATGAAACATGTAAGCATGCAGTTACATTCACCGCAGCACGTAATGAAACATGTAAGCATGCTGTTACATTCACCGCAACACGTATTTTAATGAAACATTAATGTAGTTTTTGTAGCTGTTATGAAAATAGTGAAATTCGTGCTTATTAAAATAAACTTGGTAAAAATGCGGCCCAGGTAACCCTGAGGGGTAATACGTTATATCATTAGGAAAAACAGCTTAGAGCAGGGGGTTCGGGGGGCAGCAGCCCCCCGACTTAGTCTTAAGCATAGTGTATGTCTCAAATAAGGATCTTTGCTTATGCTAAGGCTAAGACTTATGCTTAGTATATCGAGAACGGCAGGGCATATATTACACTTTGGCCACTCTGAATTACCTTGACCAAAAATACAATATTTAATATATTGATATTACCAAGAGTGCAGGCTACCCCCCCCCCCCCCAGAAACTTGGGGGTCAGTGCATCTCGACCCCCCAAAAAACTTGGGGAGGGTCATGCCGAAAACACCCGCTTCATCAAACACGGGTTTACATGTGAGTGCAAGGAAGTGTCATACTCTTCCCTAATGCACTCTTGATATTACGTATAGTATATACATTATATTACATATTTTATATGTTGGCGCTAATACAATACATACAAACGTATAGAACTTTATTTTATAGGCATCTCATAGATTTCAAATGAAGTCCAGCTTCAAGCCATTTTTCAGAGTGCCACAAACAACAAGTCCAGAAAGGATGCTATCTTCGACTCGGATACTTTGTTTTATCTTCGGAGAAGCTTTTACGGATTTTACAGATGTGTGTTCTAGAATAATGCGGGTTTAGAGTTTTACACAAAAAGATTATCTGACATAGGACGATTTCAAAACGCGACTCCATAATTCCGAGATGTCCGCCGCTATACACTGCTTATCACAACCTTCAATATATGTATCACACATACCTCTAAATAGCAATAAAGGTAAATAATTATATACCTATATATTTTATATATTTAGCGTTAAATGCATATATGTTAGTATATATAAGTGTATATGTTATGCAAACATAGTGTATCCATGCCGATAAATATTTGAAATACAATACTACTACACAGATAATTAATACAAAAACTATCCAAGGTGAACACTACAGTTCGCTTAAAGCTAATATCATTACTAGAAGCGGTCACAAATCATTCACCGGATGGTACAGGACCAAAATTACGGTGAGTGAATTATTAGAAAATAGCTTTTCGGAAACTATTATGTCGCAGGTCACAATTATGAATTAGTAGTTTCGTAGTCGGAGTCAGAAGAAAACATAGCTGACTAACTAAAGAGTAATAAATCGATTTCGACTCTAATGGTCGTACAACACCGACAGACAGAGTGGAAAAGAGGCGTACGTTCTTACGACCTTCCTAAAGTTTGAAAAATTACTAGATGCTGTGCTAGAACCGTTATGAGGTTCTATATGAATTGATATTTCTGGCTATTTCAGAAAAAATATGGGTATATATGATAGCTAACTAAACAGTAATCAAACTAAATTCGGCTCTAATGATCGAGAGAACTCTGAAGTGGACAGATCATAAAACTAGTCTACCCCACTATACCACCATCATAATGTGGTCTGAAAAATACCGGATGTTTGCAATTAAAAACAACTGTATTAGCATCATTAATTAATTTTATGATGGATTTGCTACGTACCGTGACATCATACTACAATTATGACCTCGGGGTGAAGTTATTAGTTTTCGCACACATACTAGAAGCATAATTCTGTGTAAGAAATTGTGATATTCGGTAAGGCTTTAACCAAACGTGCTCTTAGGCAGAGGACCCAGATACACCCCCAAGGCATCATACATTCAGCATCTATATCGTTAACGAATTTAATGAAAGTTATTGGAACACTACGAAACGTGTTTTTTTATATTTTCTGATGGACATTTTTGAAATGGACTAATTTTATGTAGTAGGAATACATATTAAGCCTTAGAGCATCATGCCAACTGTGTTTCTAGTTCATATTCAAAGGATGTATATATGGCTACTAGGTAATAGGGTACTGACCAATCAAATTGGAATGATGCCAAGTTTTCGCCCGCTATAACAGATAGGGTAATATTTAGAATTAATACAATGGTACAAAAAATTAAACTATAATTTTGAGTCCAGATTGATGTAAGGTTTCATGTTATTCGTAGGATTGAACTTAGGCTTTGGCTTAAACTTAGATTTAGGCAAGGTCTTATGCTCTTCGGTTTAGGCTTAGGTTATACGACTATTCGAGGGAAAAACTTGATATGACTATAGGATTGTTACGATGCCTCTCTAATTATATCTAAATGTAAATCCGTGAAATTTACTGCACATGCAGCCAGTTTAAATTTAATTATCTGGATTAAATCAGTCAAATTCATATTGATCCTAGCGGTTTACTTACTTAGAAATAAGCTAATAAGCACCGGTCGTCCAAAATGTCTTAACTTGTCTGGTCTTATATAAGATGTCCCGCCCATTTCAGGTTTTTCATTGATCTACTCTATTCCCGGATGTCAAGAAAGACTATATGAGTATAAAGACTCTACCATTAACGTTAAGCAGCGTTTACGTATAATGTCCCCGCTGTTTGGAACTTTTGTCCCCCTGTAGTCACGACCCTAGCGTATACACAGTCAGGGTGACACCCATACTGTAAATCAATTGCCGGGGGTGCGCCACACACCAATAGCTACTACATTATTTCTTGACAGTGTCGTACACACCCTTAGCTACCAATTTGGCGCGAATTAGCTTTAATGGACACCGTATGTAGCTAATGCGGTTTATTAGGCAACTATCCTGTGTAGTTTTTTCTAAATTTACGATATTTGTATCTAGTATATATGAACACTGCTGAAATAATTCCGAACACTGTTAATAAAGCTGTCAGAAGACACGGTTTGCCCTGACACTGTGGAGAAGTGGTGATACGCGTAATTAGCTACCTTTGAAAAAATTTATTAAAAACATGGGGTGTCAAAGACACCCTGTTGTCAATAGTGTGCTTGATACTGTGTTGTGTACATAGGTTCCAAACGTTGGATACATTATAAGTTGAACGCCGCATTACGCGAGGTTCTTGATCAAGATAGAGAATTAAACTTTATAACCTTGTGTAAATGTTTTCACAGACTAACTGCACAGTCTGAGACACACATGTTCACAGGGGAAATGCGATTATGCTCAATCAGGCTCGGACCCCTCGGACGCCTCCGCCGCTGGGAGGCAGCATGATGCCCCTCCCTTGAGACTTTGCCTTCCACCCAACCCAACCCCTCCCCTACTGCCCGCCGGAAGCGTGTGAAAAAATTGGCAAAAGTAGCCCAAAATCGAGGAATGGTATGAGAAAATTGGGAAAAAGCAAGGATAAATTGGTAAAACGAAAGGCAAAAATTTTTCCAAATTTTAGTTCTACAAAATTTCAAAAATGTATCCTTCCCTGCCGACCTCCTCCTCACCCGCCGTCAGCCTGATCTCCTCATGACGACGACCTCTTGCCTCTCGACACCAGTCGCACAAGCTATCACTCCCCGGGCCTCCACGCATGGTCTAAGGTTAAATGCTCTGTGCTGGCTTGAAAATATTTCATTCGCACGATAGAAAATTAGGTACCATTATAACAATATGAAGTTTTCAATGATTGTTAGTACTAAAGACCAAACGCTGGTATTATATCATCGATATATATACTGTAAAAATTTGTACTTCATCTGCAAACCATTAAATGCCTACAACTTGCAACAAAAACCTGCATAGCTTTGAGCCAAAGAATTAAAGATTGTTAGCTTAGTTAATTTCTTATTATTAATATTGTAGTGTCTACAACTAGGCCTAGTGGTTCAAGTTTGGAGACGAATGAATATGAAAGCAGCCGTCTGAAAAGTTGGATTTAAGTGGGCTTTAAACTTTAACCTCCCGCCTTTGTAACCGCAAACCAGGTGCTCTACCGACAGAGCTATTCTGCCCGACATCAGTTATAAACTTACTATGTTCGACAAATATCAGTACTATCTGTGTCAATGAATTATCAATGCCAATACGTGTCGTACCTGGAGCGAAATCACTGTCAAGTACATTCAAAATACTTTCCGTGAAATTTAGGAGAAGTTTCTTTGAATTTTCCAGCATCACATAGTTCCGTAAAACACAAAAAACTATTCCTTGAAAGTTCAATGAGAATTCTTAAAATTTCATAGATGATTATTAATAAAATAACTATTTAAAAGATAATTCTTTAAAATTTCAAGGAATATATTTTGGTATTTTAAAGGAATGTTTGGTGGTTCCAAAATCAAAGAAATTTCTCTTAAATTTCATGGAAACGATTTTGTTTTTAATATAGGTCACTTAATATCACTATTAAGATTTAAGCCATATCGGTCATTTCTATTAAGTTACTGTTATAATCGTTACAATCTATTATTCAGAAACATCGTAGGAATAATCAAATGACGTAATGTGCGTACAGAAAGGGTCCCAACGAGATTCCGGCTAATAGCACTGTAAAGTGTAATAACACTTGCTACAATAACAAACTGCACTAATAGCTAATAGCTATTAATAGCTAATAGCTATTAGTGCAGTTTGTGATTAGTTTAGCTATTAGCTATCACAAAATGCACTAACAGCTATTAGCTATTAGTGCAGTTTGTGATTGTAGCAAGAGCGTGTTAAATTAAAATTGGGTTTGTGAACAAAAAATTAATCACGTGTTGCGCAATGTAGAGATTCTAGTCTTGGATACCCGTGTGAATGACTGGACAGCTTTTAACATGGCCACGAGATCACTTAACCTTTTAGTTATTAAATTGACACATTCGTCAGCGCGATACACAAATCGAGTTTGTAGTACGGCGTGCATTTGCGCGTGCGTGGTTTTTCGCTCATTTCTTGAAGCTTCTTAAGGAACAGAGCAACAGCTCTCATATAGCGTTGTGACAATGGCACACGGCTGGCACCAAAACAACACATCTAAGCCAGTCCGCCGCACCGGCAAGTGTTTGCTCAAGACTGTACGAAATCGTTAAGAATGTGCGAATGTTTTAAGATGAAAAGCGTTAAATTCGGAAATAGTGTCAATAGTTATATGCACCTTATGTAAACCGAATGCACTAAATCCAGTATTTTGTGGCTCTTTAATGAAACTAGATATCATAGTCAGCTAAGAAATACTCTGTTCATAAAATTACAGCTTCTTTATGCGGCGTTCACGTTATAATGTCCCCGCTGTTTGGAACTTTTGACCCCATGTAGCCGCGACCCTACCGTATAGACAGTCAGGGTGACACCCGTACTGTAAATCAAATGCCGAGGGTGTACGACACACCCTTAGCTACTAAATTTTTTCTAGACAGTGTCGTACACACCCTTAGCTACCAATTTGGCGCGAATTAACTATAACGGACACCGTCTGTAGCGAATGCGGATTATTAGTCAACTGTCCTGTGGAGTTTTTCCTAAATTCTCGATATTTGTATCTAGCCCATATGAACATTGCTCAAATAATTCCGAACAGTGTCAATAAAACTGTCATAAGACACGGTGTGCCTGACACTGTCGGCAAGTGGCAATACGCGTAACTAGCTACCGTTGAAAAAATTTATTAAAAACATGGGGGTGTCTAAGACACCCTGTTGCCAACAGTGTGTCTGACACTGTGTGGGGTACATAGGTTCCAAACGTTGGGGACATTATAACGTGAACGATGCATTACTACCGATACCAGAAATCATTTCAACTCTACCGCTAGCTATGTAATTTTTTGACCATTTACTGCACATTGTCACAAAACAATAGCTAATTTTTCAGCTATGCTCAAGTTTGGGGACCGTTTTTTTTGTTTTGTATATATGAAATGGGCTTGTAGCCACCTCCTATGGTGTATCATTATTAAGAGATCCGAGTACGGTCCCTTCAAATGGGCATTAGGGACTTCAAACTATAATGCAGCATATGAGAACAAAATGTCGTTTAGTGTGATCTAGGGTTTATAGCTGTGTTAGCCAAGCTTTGTCAAAATTTTAGCAAAAATTTAATTAACAAAAGGAGAAAGATGTTATAAGGGAAAATTATAAAATTCTAAAAATTTCGACATTTGCAAAAGTCTACCCCTGGTGCACTCCCGCACCTGTGCGGCATCTTCCGGAAACATCCGATACCTCAGTTAACCTCGACGGACCTTGGAAAGCTATGTAAATTTACATATTGTCGTGTTAAGAAATTTATTCCATTTTGTGCTCTCATCTCGTACATTATATTTCATTCCAATTCGGGAAACTAGATGCTTCGCCGGGGCCGTAATTTTCATCATCACTGAAAATTATCAACTAACCACTGCAAAGTATGGGTAATACGTAGGTCTTGGATAGCTAATAAACTAGCTTAATTTATAATTACGCATAGCTGCAGATCGGCCCGGTTACTGTAAAAATATAAAGGCAACGTTTAGTCTATTTCGTCCTGAAAAATGTATTTGCATAAGTACTACTAAATCAAATTTGACATTGCGATGACGGCAACAGTGTGAGCCTGTTCCCAGAACTCAAAGCGCACAGTTAAATCTTGATATATAAATGGAGCAAATATTCTAAAACTTTAAATATAACAGTAAAATTTAGATGAATTTGGTTCACAAAATATTACTGTTTTTTCTATTTCCTAGAGTTTACGCGATACTGGGAAAATATTGAAAGATAGAAAGGGAGAATAAACCCTAAGGGTGAACAGACTGTTAAAATTTAAATAAGTTTAGTTATAGTAACGACAAAACTACCTAGGCGATTTTGACTCAAAATTTAGACAAGTTTAGTTATAGTAACGAAAAAACTACCTAGGCGATTTTGACTCAAAATTTAAACAAATTTAGTTATAGTAACGACAAAACTACCTAGGCGATTTTGACTCAAAATTTAAACAAGTTTAGTTATAGTAACGACAAAACTACCTAGGCGATTTTGACTCAAAACTTAAACAAGTTTAGTTATAGTAACGACAAAACTACCTAGGCGATTTTGACTCAAAATTTAAACAAATTTAGTTATAGTAACGACAAAACTACCGAGGGGGGTTTTGACTCAAAATTTAAACAAGTTTAGTTATAGTAACGACAAAACTGCCTAGGCGATTTTGACTCAAAATTTAGACAAGTTTAGTTATAGTAATGACAAAACTACCTAGGCGATTTTTACTCAAAATTTAAACAAATTTAGTTATAGTAACGACAAAACTACCGAGGGGGGTTTTGACTCAAAATTTAAACAAGTTTAGGTGTAGTAACGACAAAACTACCTAGGCGATTTTGACTCAAAATTTGTTCTTTCTATGTTTATGATATTTTATTTGCTATTGTGATAGTATTTCATTTGCGAAGGCAGCTAATGAGTAGAAGTTATGTCTGCAGTACTGCTATGTTCGATATTACCTGTACTGTAAAATTTGTTGTCACAACTCTCAGCTGTTACCATGATTTGGACGAAAACAACTAAATACGACTTGATTTTAGCCTAAAAGTGCGCTTTTTAATCTCTATTCTTAGAAGAGTATACTTACAAATACATAGTTTAACCACTAAACGCCGATGGTTAAATGCAATAAATGGTAACAAATTACGATTATCCACCTCTACGATCCTAAACTACATCCGTTGTTGTAAAAAAAGACGTTGCATTACTGTAGTAATCAAGTCACATGATAATGTCACTTACCAGAGATAATTTTATTTAGTAATGAAAAATTACAAGATGTGGATCCCAATTTGCC